>WURT03514830.1:0-17115 GCA_009936505.3 Holothuria glaberrima | reverse complement strand
ATTTTTTTCTTTTAGGTGTTTAACTGCTTTCAGAAAATGGACAAAGGACTCCGTTGCCTCTGTGTGTATGGTGGTGTCTCGTATGGTCCTCAGATCAGTACCCTTAGGAGAGGGGTGGATTTTTTGGTGGGAACCCCAGGACGTATCAAAGACCTTGTTGAGAAGGGCTCTCTGGATTTGAAGAAGTTAAAGTATGTAGTCTTGGATGAAGTTGACAGGATGCTGGATATGGGATTTGCTCCTGATGTTGAGGAGCTAATTTCAGGGTCTTATAATTCTGGTAGGTGATATAAATGGTTGTCAATAGTTTAATAAGTTCATTGATTCTTATGTAAAAGACATACATAAAAGGCATCACCCAGAATGACCATTCGACATACTTAATAACCTCAGAGACACCTTTAGAATTTGCGAATACCATTTTAATGATTCTCAGGAAATCGCTCCGGGTTGATATAATTGTCGCCATCTGTTGATGCCTGAGGGCATCAGTCAGGGTTTGATGTAAATCTTTTATGCTTGGGACATCACTTAGAGTTTGATGTAAAACATGGAGGGAGACATCATGCAGGGTAGGTTATAAACTTCTATCCATACCTGAGCTATCACTCAGGGTCTGGAAATAAAGGGAAAGTGCAGTCACCCCAATTTGAATTAGTGCACCCTGCCATCCTAGTTCAGGAATGGCTCCTTTCAATTATATGACAATATTTTTGTATATATTTTTTAAATTCATGCAGAACAACTCCTTGGTTTACCTTCAATATTCAATTTTTTTTTATAGGAGATGTGACTGATAGATTTATTACATCCTTTTGAGAAATGTGTAATTCTTCTTTTGATTATATTTCAGAGTCTGGTGAGAACCCACAGACATTACTGTTTTCAGCCACAGTTCCCCCATGGGTATTGCAGATCGGCAAGAAGTATTTAAAACAAGATTACAAGACAGTGGATTTAGTAGGGAAAGAAGGAGTGCAAACATCCACTACAGTAAAGGTAGTTATATACGATAGCATTAAGAGGGGCATTTTAGGTATAAAATAGTATTAGCTATTTTTTGAGTAAAGCTTTCTGTCTGCAAGACAGTGCAAGTTGCAGTTCAGGTCAGTATCTTGTATTGGATTTGCCCCAGTGTCTAAGATGGACTTTTTTTTTTTTTAAGTCTTGACTTTGAAACCACATTAGCCACACTCAGGTAGACTTTACATTTTATGTTTTTAACTCATGATCATCAAATGTAAGGTTTGAAGCAATTTAACCATTCTAATATATGGTATGACCAAATATCGTAGGCTAAAATAGTCAATCATTCAGTACTTCTTGCCCTGGTGTTGTATGGCACTAATTTGTGGCACCAGGATTTGCCTAATTAAATAAGGAGGCTGAGCTCCCCAACAGGGGGCCAGCCAACTGAAGCTTGACAAATGTGACAGGTTGCCAGAAGGTTTGTGAAAGCAAAGTTATGGTCACTCCGAATATTATGAGATTTCATTGAAGAAAGTAAGGGACTTTTTTGGGGATAAAATTTTGGGGTCATTTTAAAGAAATCTCGGATATATATGGAAGAAAATGTGAGGTTTACATTGAAGGGTCCTCTTTGAGGGTAAAATTGTGTAAAACTTTGGAGCTACTTGTTGCCATCAGAGATTACATGCTATGTCGTACATATTAAGGGCTTCCCAATGGAAAGTTTGGAAAATTTTCCCAGACAAGTGGTGCCAGCCTTTTCTAATGGTGGGGGGAGGGGGAGAGGGATGGCCCCCTGCCACCACCTGGTGCCACTTTTGTTGTGATGATAGTTCAAAACTAGATCATGACAGTCTAGTGGGAAGTGTACTATATGTAGCTAGCATAGCACTTTTTGTACAAACACCTTGCCCTACAGTTTCTTGTAATGTAAGAAACAATTGCTGTAGTTCCAAGTAAATTTGATAAGGCTCTGGGAGAGCTTCAAAAAGTTTTTCACTACAGTACTTCCATGACAAATGTTTTCTTGCCTTGAAATTAATCAAAAAAATTTTGGATAGTATGGTAGTCATACATTCATGATTTGATACATCATGATACAAATTTAGAACTGCAAGTTACTTTAGTTTTTCTACAGCAAATAATTACTCATCTAAAAGAAGTTTTCAGAGAGTTGGTTGGTGGCATTTTATTACTGTTCTTCAGACTGGTTAGGATATAGTGACCGACTGTCTCGTTTCTTCCTTTCACTTTGACAGCATTTAGCAATTCGCTGCCAGTCAAATCTAGAGGCAGGATTAATAGTTGACATCTTTCATCGTTATGCTGGCAGAACTGGCCAGGCCATTGTCTTTTGTGAGACAAAGAAGCAAGCCAATGACATATTGGGGAGTGAAAAATTCACCCTATCGTCAGCTGTGTTACATGGTGACATTGCTCAAGGACTCAGAGAAGCTACATTACAGGTTAGCCAGATTCAAATCTTTGAATTTAGGATTTAAGGTTTTCTTGCACTAGGTTAACAGGTTTGATTTCAACTAGAAAGGATAAAGGTTGTTATATTGTGACTTCTTCACTTCTCTCTGATAAATGATATGAATCATCTTGGGCATTGAGCTGGGGCTGAAAAAATATCTATATGTAAGCTAAACTTTTCACAATGGCAATATTTTCTTGTACAAAAATGTAAATTTCTCTTCCAGTGCCCAAATTTCCCTCCAGAGAGCAAAATTTTCCAGGAAGGATACTCCTTCCATTTCCCTACCCATAGCACTGAAAGAGGATCTTACAAAGCGTTCAGATAATATGCGTTATCAGGACTTACAATAGCTGTGTGTGATTGCATGAACTCTTATTTATTAGAATTTTTTAGATTGTCCACATGACCTGACATAAAAATGGAAAGAGATCTAGCCAAAAACTATAAGTTGACATTGTTGTTTTCAGTCTTTGCAGTGGTAAGGGCAGCAAGGTTAGCAAAGACAGCTTTTGAGAATGTGGTTTGAATTGTTACTAAAAGAATGATTTTGTTGAAGATGCTGTGTAATTGTAAGTTGCATATTGGTTGTCCTAGCTTTTCATTTCAATTGGAACATCTTGCCTGCAAAGATATGTATCCTATTTCTTTAACAGAGGTTTCGGAAGGGCAGTTTTAAGGTTTTGGTTACAACAGATGTTTCTGCTCGTGGCCTAGATATACCTGATGTTGATCTTGTTATTCAATGCCAGCCTCCAACAGTGAGTAATGCACATCTCGCCTTTTGTGTACTGCAGGGATTAAAACATTTTGTTGATTTCAAAAACCTTAGACTGGGATGAAGTGTTCATTATATTTGTACTGTTTGAAGTCATTGAACAATTTTTGCTATAGTTTAAGAAGTATAGCAAACTTTTACTGATTGTGTTCTCATATAAAACTTTTTTGATCTTATTTTGGGTGTCATTTACAGCTTTACTGGTGTACCTTTTTGCATATCTTAGAATTTAAAGAAATAAGATATGTAATGGAAATCTTTGTGATTCACATTTTGTTTATCTGCTGCAGGATGTTGACTCATACATCCATAGATCGGGCCGTACCGGTAGAGCTGGCAGAGCCGGAGTCAGTATATGTCTCTACAGTCCTGGAAACGAATCAGAACTGCTAAATGTTGAAAAGAAAGCAGTAAGTTCTCATAAAGGATGTTTCTCTTCACTTTTTATAACATAACAAGATATGCATGTGTGCACAAAATGTTGGAACTGACAGTTGGAATATTTTACTAACTACTTACTATTATTAAAATAAAAGGCCTTTGAAAGTGTAAGCATGTTGGTTTTTTTTCTTGGTATTATCTATGAGACAAGTATAGTTCTTTATTCCATTTCTCCTTTTATCTTGATGACTTGGAAGTGTTGTGAATTAGGTTCGAAGTTTAGCTAAGGATATCTGGGGAAAATATATTGCAACCCTTGGTGTTATGTTACTGTACTATCAGCATGGAATTTTTAAACTGTATTTTTAAACTGGTCTGTTGAAATGATGTATCAGGAATTGCCGTCTTATGCGTTGAATTGATCTCAACATTTATGCTGACAGCTATCGCTACTGATCTGCAGACCAAATCTGACTTTTTGATTCCTTGACATAGTCAGAGGAATCTATGCAATAGTGATGCTGTGTATGTGTGTATGTTTGCATGTATGTGTGTGTATGTATGTATGTATTTGATGCTTCGCTTGTAAACACTCTGTCTTAAGAAGGGTAAACTCTTGGGATCTCATACTTGGCATGTAGATACCCCTTTACTGAGTAGATGATCCCTATTGTTTTAGTGGAGGTCAAAGGTCATTTGGAGCCACCAGAGGTGAAATGGTGAATACATGGAAATTGCTTGTAAATGTGATATCGCAAGATGGAAAAATGTGAGGGATTTCATACTTGCCCATCTTAAGTAAATGATCCCTATTGTTTTTGGTGGAGGTCAAAGGTCATTTGGGGTCACCAGAAATGAAAACCTTGTAAACACTTTATCTCAAGAACAGTAACTGTGAGGGATCTCATACTTAGCATGTGACTTGCCCTTAAAGAGTTGATGATCCCTATTGGATGTGGTGGAGAACAAAGGTCATTTGGGGTCACCAGAGGTCAAAAGGTCAAAACCTTGTAAACACTATATCACAAGAAGGGTAACTGTGAGGGATTTCATACTTAGCATGTGGATTGCCTTTATTGAGTAGATGATTCGTATTATTTCTGGTGGAAGCCAAACTTCACTTTAGGTCGTAAAAGGTCAAAACCTTGTATACATGATATTGTATGGAGGATAACTGTGAGGGATCTCATACTTGGCCTGTGGATTGTTCATAAATTGTTCATATTTAGCATGTAAGATGGCCCTATTGGGTATGTGATCCCTATTGTTTTAAGTGGAGGTAAAAGGTCAGTTTGGTCACAAAATTTCAAAAGGTCAAAACCTTATTAACATGATATATCTTGAGTGGGGTAACTGTTAGGGATTTCATGCTTGGGTGATTCATGTTTGTTACAATATATCCATATGGCAAGAAATCACTAAACCTTTTGGCTTTCTGGTACAGATTCATTGTTGTCATTTGCAAGATTTGTATGATGTCTGGAATAAATATCCATGAGTTTAGGTATTCCATTCCACAGGATCTAATAATTTTGTCTTTAACTTTGGGAACTCTAAAATTTGGAAAGAGCAGTTTCATTCATGGACAACACTTAATTATTGCTTTCCTGTTAAAGGTGTGTTGTGGTCTGGTTTTAATTTTAAGACACCCAACTGTTGGTCTGAACATGACTAGGACTCCCCAAGTGAGAAAAAAGTGTCATACTTAGGCCACTAACACTTGACTTTGGTCTTTGGTGGTCTTGGTTTGGTCCATGTAGCAAAGTGGTCTGTGCACACCTTTTAATTCCGGCTGTTGTAGGAAAAGTTATATTTTTTCATCAAGTATGTATGAGTAAATGTTATCACAGTCACACATGGTAGCATTGTGATGAAAGAAGTTCTATACTCTGAGCAGGGTGTTCCCTGGGCCTTTTAAACGTCACAGCCCGCGATGTTCAAACTTCAAAAGCAACAAGACCGCAACATTCAAATATTCTTAAGGCATCATGAAAAAAAAGTTACTTTGTCAACGATCGCTTTTTGTTTATACAATGTATTGTGAAACCATAAGCTTGTTAGTGAAAGCCTTGCCACAGAAATATTATGAACTTCGAACTCCCATACCATGGAATACTACCTCCGAGGTAGTACTTCCATGCTCATACCTATACACGCAAGATGCACAGAGAAAACTGAGCTGAGATCGTTTGGTATGTGTGCCGCACACGTACATGGAGTCAAGGATCTTCTCTCTTTCAATCACGTTTTCTGTGACCAGGAACTGCTGTGTACAGTGCAGTGCGCATGTACTGATTCTCCTTGTCCTCTTTATACATGTTACTTGCAGGTTTGGGATGTATGCCTCATCTTTGCATGGTACATTCTCTAACATACGAAAGCAGCCAACTATTGTTTGCCTGGGTAACCCATGTGTCTGGATATCTGCCCGATTGTTCTGTTAGGTTCCAGATATACAACTACTGGTTCCAGAAAAAATGTTGCATGCGAAAACTTATCATCCTGTATTGATCATTTTCCCAGAAGGTTGATTTATTTGTTTGGTTTTTTTTTTTCTTGTTGAAAAAATGCACAATGAAAAATGAAAGAGATAACAATTATTACAGGGTTAATCATTTCGGACTTGTTATAAAGAATCTGCTGTGAGGTCACTTGGCGATCCCCGTTCGTGATTTTCTACAAAACTGATCTAGGCTGGCCCAGCTTCGCCTTTAACTGCTAGAGTGTGCAGCTCACACACGTAATGAATAGTGCTCAGTATATAAACTGAGCTTAATTAGGTCCATTCCCTAAACAAGTGAAGCACGTCTTGTGCATGAAAAGCATCACATGGTCATCATTGCGTAGTAGCTTGTTTACAAGATTCTGGTCGGCAATTGGCTTGGGAAAAACGAAACAGAGAACTCCTGTCATTGTGTAATAAAAAAACACGAATATCTCAACGTTTCCGAAACTTTGAATCAGATAATTTAGCGTTCAAAACTTTTGTCAAAAAATGGAATCTTTTTATAACGCTCCCTGAAAATGTGTATTTATGAAATCACATTTGCAATATGTCGGCTCCCTGTCCTAATGAGTGTGACATTAATAAGTCACCTCGGTGTTGCCCTGACTACCTCGGGATTATACATCTACGATGTACAAAAAATATTGTCAGCCTAACAAGAGGTGCAACAGCCTAAACTAGGCCTAGGCTTCACCTCCCTCTGCTTACACCTCGAGTGTGCAAAAGGAATAAAACACACCCCGATTGATGGTTAAATGTGTCACTGTTATACAAATCAACTCTGTGCCATGTGTTAAGTACTAAGATAAGGCCACTGACACTGTAAAGATTCGTGAAAAGTTATGGAGAGTTCCATGCCATTGCATTTAGTTTGCACCAAAATGGCACTCATGCAAAGTTTCTGACAGTACAGATTGAAAGGTGCCCGGGTGTCAACACGAGACCTGTGGGCTAGCTACGTAAGAACATACGAATATTGGTGAGCTTGCTAGGGAGTGTAATAGTACTGCAATAGGGAGTAGCATGAATTGAAAGCTATAGGTTTCTGTGTCAAACAAATGTTTTGAGTGTATACTGCATGCAGACAGGTTGCTATATACTGCTGTGTGCCACAACTTTAACTTGGAGGTCTTCAAGTGCACATATTCAAGTGTCACCCTTCATGTAAACTTGGTCATGGCTGTGCATGGAGTAGGGATCTTCAGGCATGAAAAATTTGGCTGGAATTAAAGTATGGCTGTAGAGGCCCTGACCATTGTTTTATTGACCATAGCCTCGGTGATCCACGTATGGCATACTTTTCAAGGCTTTGTGGAGCTCATGTCTTTCCGTAGAAAATACATCCAACATATCCAGCAAGTCTTTTATTTTGCATTTAGTTAATTTTTTGAGATGCATAAATATGCCTTGCCAGCTAATGGGAAGTGACTATTATTCCATGATGCTGTAACCAAGCAAGCATGTTGAGCGATGCAGGTTAGTCTGCTGCCCCGACGCCTTCCCTCCCTCCCCTCAAATGCAGACATACTACGCCAACAAAGTAACGTTTCACGGTACTGCTGAAAATTTGTACTGTCAATACCGGTGCCATGAGAGAAAAAAAAGAGTGATTTTTAACACAAGAAAACACCCGGAAAAATTTTTTATTCATCTGCAATATAAAGCTTATAAAATGATAAAGAGTAACAACAGTATCATAAGATTTTATTATTGGCAAAACGTGCAACAAAAAAAACATAGAAAAGTAGAAAAAACCTGCAGAATTTACAAAATCAAAATGCTTCATCACCTGTAAATGAAGTCATTGTCTTTTAAGTTTCACCGTGCAGCCCCATGTTTCATCAATAGGTACTATATCTTGGTGGATTGTCAATCTTGATAGCAAACATATTCAGCCATGGGAACGTGAGGGCTTATGATTTACGTGGTCATGCTTCCTCCTCAGCATGGTTTAAAGGAATTGCCTTACAGGACATTTAAAATGCGGCAGCATGGAAGACACCTTCATCATTGTGTCTCATTACTTTACAAACATTATTTCTTCTCAAGGGGCTTTTACAAGGGCAGTATGAGGAAGTTCGAACAGTCAGGTCAGATCCTTCCTTCCAGAATGTCAGTGCTAACCTGGAATAAATATGTTAATAGGAGGTAAGAGAGGGGTGATGTAGGATCCCCAAAACTCCCTGGATTGGGAATCTACAAGCCCTGATACGTACCTCCTATTAGGATCCCGCCTCGCAGCCACACATTTTTTTTGGACCAGACTTCAAACTTTATTCAATTGTTACAGCTGCCATTTTCCTCACAGGATTCTTTGAGCGGATCGTTATGTACAGGAACTTTGTTACTGCTTTTTTGTGTTTACAGTACTGTTAAATACGTGTTATGGATTCGTTCTATGTAGACACTGCCTGTAAGGCCTGTAAGGTTTTCAGTGTTAATTTTTGTGTGTGGTTTTGTTTCTAAACACTTCCTGTAGTACAGGAATGCTTTGTGTACGGCACTCTTATCTTTATTTGTGTATTTGTTCATGGGCCCTGTCCAGAAGTCCCTTAATTAAGCTCTGTTCAGCCCTGGGGATGACCCCCATCTCCTCTGGTTTCTGCAAATCACTTCCACTCATTGAGTATGTCTTTCCAGATCCTTCCTCTCCATATGCCACAACTGTGTCATTCAGTCCTTTAAAAATTCCCTCCACCAGTACGGAGACAGCTCTCATCATAAATTTTTTTTTGAGGGTCCAAATGCATAGTCGTAACGGAATGTTTTGCTGGCACTTTCAAGAACTACCTATGGCTCTTCTGGTGCCACCAGCAGGCACTAGTGATACTCCTTCTTGATCTCCATACCTATGAGCTTTTGCAACTTGACCGCAACTCTCGCTGGGATGCTGGTACTGTGCTCTGCCATCCTTAATACAGTTCTTGAGTCATTGCAAAAATAGGGGTTGTTATCAGATCCTCATGGCTGCTGACAGCACATGTTCCTTTTCTTTGATGCTGGCTCTGGTAAAATACAGTATTGCAATCAGTTCTCCTCAGACATGATATATGGTTGTGGGTGTGAAACGGCCATTGGGCAGAAATTAATTTAACTGGGATCTAGGAATGCTTTGTATATGGCACTCTTAACTTTATTGGTGTCTTTGTTCACGGGCCCTGTCCAGAAGTCCCTTTATTAAGCTCTGTATAGCCCTGGGGATGACCCCCATCTCCTCTGGTTTCTGCACATCACTTCCACTCATTTAGTATGTCTTTCCAGATCTTGACTCTCCATATGCCACAACTGTGTCATTCAGTCCTTTAAAAATTCCCTCCACCATTCCGGGGACAGCTCTCATCATAAATTTTTTTTTGACGCATAGTCATAACGGAATGTTTTGCTGGCACTTTCAAGAACTACCTATGGCTCTCCTGGTGCCACCAGCAGGCACTAGTGATACCCCTTCTTGATCTCCATACCTATGAGCTTTTGCAACCTGACTTCAACTCTCTCTGGGATGCTGGTACTCTGCTCTGTCGTCCTTAATGCAGTTCTTGAGTCATTGCAAATATAGGGGTTGTTATCAGATCCTTATGGCTGCTGACAGCACATGTCCCTTTTCTTTGATGCTGGCTCTGGTAAAATGCAGTATTACAATCAGTTCTCCTCAGACATGATATATGGTTGTGGGTGTGAAACGGCCAGTGGGCAGAAATTAATTTAACTGGAGCAGGAGTCGCTTGTTGGGTGGAAACTGCAGAGGAAGGTCCTTGAGCATTGATAGAAGCAGGGGGAACCAGTGTTGGTTGGGCCAAAGATAAGCACTGCTGAATATAGGGCTAGATAGATGTGCAAAATAAAGAGGAATAAACAGTTACTGAAACTTAAAATACCAAGATATACAAAACGAAATAAGCAGTTGCAAAAGTTGGCCCACTCTCGACTAAAATTGTCCTTCTTTCAAGTAGGGTAGGTTTCTCCAACTTGAAAATATTATCGGTTGGAGATTTTAAAAGAGACGGAAATTCACCAAGTCGCATTATGTGATTGTAGGAGCTTGCTGAATTGACGTAAATACGTTTGGGTTGCGTTCATGCAGTGTGACTTTCATGTGCCATTCATGTGCATAAAAGTTATAAAAAAGAAACAAGTGTGCAGCATAGGCTGTAGAATACATACGCAACACACATTAGGCTATGCATTGCAACTGTGCAATGTCCGTTTCCAATACAGTTCAGTTTGGTGATTTTGACAGGCTTACGTAAAATTGCCGCTCTACACCATGTTTCTACTTGCACTGTGCACTATACTATGCCGTATGCTACACGACCACATGTACGGGATAACCTCCTTTGCAGAAAGCAAGACAAGTATGCTTAGGTATCGTAAATTTTTAGTGTCATAGTCACAGAGAAACGTGTGTGTTATGGATATTTTCTGGAGGGTGAAAGAAATGAAGGGAGATTGAAACACATCATTGCTGTGTTTTTGCGAAAGCTGTGATAAAGATCGGCGAGAAAAATGTCAGGACCTAGTATGAGTTCCGTAGACTATCTTTGCAAGTAACGGATATCCCATAGCTCATTACGTTAAAGTTTGTATAGGCTTTCATTACTGTAGTAAGCGGCACAGAACTGGAGGTAGGATTAACAAACATCAAAAGTCATGGTACTCGGTTAACAATGCAGGATAGTTTTAAAATTTACATTACGGAATGGTGAAATTTGTAACTGAAATGGTGAAAAATGATTAACAAATGAGCCTTTTATTTTTATATTTTAATTTAAAAAACACAAAGCAGTTGTCTAATGAATATTGTATTTGTATTACAGTAATATTGCATTCAATTGAAGTATTTTTAAAATATATTTTCGCAGTACTGTTGGTACCTTATGATTGTTGGTACCGTACTGTATGAGTACTGGTACTTACAAAAATACCGGTATACCATGAAATGTTACAACAGGGTCCCTTCATGATAAAAAGACCAAAGGGCAGTTTTTCCTAGTTTTCCTGCCCTGAGCCCTGAGGAGGGGACTGCAATCAACTGTGTATAGCCTCTTGGAATCAGTTACTCTTGGAAGTTAGGTTTCTGCATAATGTTATGCTCAGAACTTGTGGAAAGAACATTTTCCACTTACAGATGGCTGCATTTAGGGAGGTTAACACTTTCACAAAATTTCAGTTTTATTTAGCTGATACATGTAACATATGTTCTGTGCACCAAAATTAAGAAAATTGTAATGTGAAATTGTTTCCCCCTTTTTATAGAATATGCGATTCATGCCAGTTGGACCTCCACAACCAACAGAGCTATATATGGAAAAAGTAGCCAAGTTAGAATCGTAAGTACATACATAAACACCAATTAAGTGATCATATTGTCCCTTCAGATGTTGAAAGCCTTTTTTCCAAGTAGCAACTATTTTGTAAATGAAGAAACCATTTGTTGGTAAGAATTTTTTAATGTCTGTATTTAAAAATGAAATATATAATCCACTAAAATTTGCAATTTTAAACTCTCTTCTGATATCATTCAACAAAACTTACAACATTAACCTTTCTGATTGGAGACTCATCTTTTTTATTTAGCCCAAGGTTTTGACTTAATGCTATTCATGATTTTCATCAAAATATGCATGAAAAGTCATAGTCCAAAAAGGGGGCATTATTTCCCCAACCATTCTCAGGAAGTATTGAAAAAAGCCTTATTTTTTGACAGGAAGAGGAAATTAGGTTACTAACACAGGTCTAGAAGAATTAACCGAAAAGGACATGACACTTTTCAAAATATGCTTTTTACTTCCATTATAGCCCTTTTTCTGTATGTGCATGATAGCCCACATTACTCAGTGCCCCAAAACAAACACTTAAAAATTTCAAAATGGCCACAAGGCTCTTTACATCTGATGTGACAGTATGTTAATGTATAATGATCTGACGGTGCTTCTCATGAAAATCATTAGTTCTGACCATTAATTTACTTAAGGTAATTCCAGTGTGCTTATTTTAATGATTTCAAAATAAAATTTACTACCATTTTACCTAAAGGAGCTCTGCAGTATCAGACAAAGGAAAGAAATAGCAAAATCCGTAACTTTGCTTAATGTAGCTATTTTGACTTTTATATCAGTTTATTTTCCTGTCATTAGATCCTTAGACAAGATACCTCAACAGTCCAAAGAAATGTTGGAAAGCAAAGCCAAAGAGCTCATTGATAGATATGGAGCCCTGGAGGCAGTTACTACAATGCTGGTCCAAGCCTCAGGTCTAGGTGAAATGACCAGCCGATCCATTTTGACAAGTGCACCTGTGAGTTTGTCTTCATTTTGCATTTGTGTAACCCTAAGCATGGGATTTATAAATAGGAGGATGGGTTTGATAAAAAATGTGAATTTAAAGTAACATATATATTGCATAAAAATCTAAGAAATAGTGTGAAAAATGTGATTAATAATCAACTTCAAATTGAATACCAGTTTCTCCATCTTGATTTGAAGTTGTTAACAATCAAAACACAATGCAGAGAAAGCATGGGATATTTATATATTGTTTTGCAACCTTTTGCAAATCTAAGATAAAATTGATTCACAAGTGAGGTTTCTTGGGTCGCAAATTACGATGGCACCCCAGCTGTTTCATACCTTGCATAATAGTTTCGTTGTCAAGCCTCATTTAATAAATTACCAAGTTTTCTCAGTTTTACAAAACTATTCTGGCATTACTGATATATACTCTTAGTGGCATACTCCACGGTTCTTCTGTTTTCATTGTTCTTGATTGTGAAGCTTTATACTTCAGTAATATTTAAAAGAATTCTAACTCGGTTTTCATAAGAGGCCACCTGTATAAGTAGATTATAGACTTAATGTGCCTGATGTCACAGAACAGAAAGCATGCCCCCTGGTTTTGGTATGAGGGTATTATTGCAGTTACGCTGATAAATGTGGACATCTGATTTGTGTACAGGTGGGGTATGCACATTAGTCTAATACGCATGTGTAAGAAGGCTATGATGTGCATACAGTGTGCTTCATGGTTTACCATCCAAAATGATGTTGCGTGATATCAATGCACAAAGTCTAGATTCAAGTACATACATAATGAATTGTTGACCTTGTGGGTACAGTAAATAAGGTATGAGGAAGGTTTGCTTTGCTATGGCACTCAGAGTAACAGAAAGTATTGTTTAGTTAGCCTTCTTTCTCTAATTGGTCTGTAGAAATGATGTTTCAGGAATTGCCGTCTTATGCGTTGAATTGATCTCAACATTTATGCTGACAGCTATCGCTACTGATCTGCAGACCAGATCTGATAATTTCTTTGTTGCATATTCCACTGGTAGATTTGAGAGCCCCTCAATCCTTTTCTTTTTACAGTCATCAAATGTGGGGGTTAGGGGGAGAGGAGGAGCAGGATGCAGTGTGTTCCTGTTTACATGTTAAAAAGGCACTCTCCCACTGAAAATTAAGTGTATTGCCCAATAAAGATGTTGCAAAGTTCTTGGAAGAAACTGATGGCAAAGCTTGACAAACTCTTCTTGTTTCACCATTTAAGTTACAAAAGCTAAAAAACCGAATGCCATTGGAACCTTCTGAAATTAAATTACCCTCTTCAATCATGTCATGTATCTGCAGCTCAGAAAACTCAAAAATAAACTTGTGAAAATATCTTAAAATGACATAAACAAGTTTGCCAATTACAGATTAGTGATTTGTATTTGTAGGAACTGAGTAAACTAAGAAATCTAATTGTTCATTTACGAGACAATAAATATGTGACATTGAAGTACAACTGTGTGAAGGTACTTTAGTCAGACTCTTGGAATGTGAAACTGCTATTCTCCAAATGTTTGGGATCCAGGTACTACGGCTGAGGTCAACAGCAGGACCAGATCCCCAGAACACAATCTGCCAGACTGAGGGCAGAGTCATTATGGAGCAAACACTACCAATTGACTCCCCCCTAGCTGAGAGGCAGAGTGGAAGCCCTTTATTCAGACAAGCTATGCTCTAGGCCTAAGTCTACCTATGCCTACTGGTGAGCTCACAAGTATCAGGGTGGTGCTTTTTTTGAAAAGTCTTTTAGGAAGTTGAAATATTATAAGTCACAAAGCTATTGGAGGTGATGTTTTAGCTCATGCCATACATTTTCTATGGGATTAAAGTCTGGAGAATCAGCTGGGACTCCTCCACCAATTCACACACAGAATGAGCAGCAGATGTAGCTGGATTTTGGTGTGTTTAGGGTCATTGTCTTGTTGGAATCGACATTTCCCATCCAGAAATGCATCTTTGGTGAAAAGTAGCTGCCTTGTCAATAATAGTCTTATAAAAGCCTGCATTCATCATTCTGTCGAAAGTGCAAATGTTTGTTTTACCCCTTTTTGAGATTCCAGCCCATACTTATAATTTGGCAGGGTGCTTTGGCTTGGGTTTGAGGATTTTCCGTGCGGAATTTGCATGCATCGTTACTTTTGGCAAGATGGGGTTTCCAGAAAACCATGTTTACATGACAGTCTAGTTCAATAGTTGATTCGTCCAAAAATGGGACATCATTGAATGACTGGCCATGAAGAATACACCATAGTGGAAAATGGGTCGAAATGACTTAACTAGTTTTCTCTTCTTATTAACTACCAGTAGCGTAATGTGCCTTCATCTTTACCCATCCAAGTTTCCTTAAGTCTTTTGACACTGGGAGTTGATATGTCATCTCCTGTTTCACCTTTCAGCATTTTTTGCAAATCTACCAAAGTTCTTTCATTATTTTTATTAAACCCACGGTCAATATTGTAACAAGAATTTTCTGGGGGGTTGGGATCCTTGGCCTCCGTTCTTTTATTTTAGTGAGCCAACGGCCAGTCCAGGAGGAAGGGGTCACTGTCTTGATGCCACTGCTTAGAAATTGCAGGATGTAAAATTCCAGGCTCCAAACAAAAAACACAACAAAAAAAAAGAGAGAGAGAATATGTTGTATAAGGTTACTTGTCTGTGTTAAGAAGATAAACTCCAACTCAGAAATAGAACAGATGAAAAACAAGCTGACAGGACAAATGCAAATCCCAGGTCAACCTTAACAAACTCTGAATAGTATAGATAAATCCTAGGTTGACTTAAAGAATATGGAAGCTACGTACTTCCTCTGCCTCTGACTTCCAGCAATTAACTGATCAGACTCCCTTAAAAAGTCTTCTCCCTGTGACTGCAAGTGTTCCTGCATGCAGCCACTCCCCCCTACCCCCCAAGAGACATCTCCCAAATTCCAATTGTCCAAATGGAATTTTGTTAGCCTCCCACCCAACCAGAGTACTAATGAATAAACATGACCAGGTAAGGTGCTCTACTAGATGCGTCTGTTAGGGTTAGATTTCGTCGCAGGAAAGCTTTAGGAAATGTATCTCCAAATCCCAAGATGCCTCGAAATGCATCCACATTCGCTTTGTAGTGTTAAAAATGTATCAGTTTTCACGCTACTAAGCTTATCAAAGATGTGGCCACCTGGCTCGATGCTCTAGACCTGTTTTCCAACTAACAATTGCCTACAAAATTCCCATCCGCAACCCAACAATACATGACAAGATTTCTTTCTTTTACTCAAACAATGGCCAGAGATTTTAATTCCTCCCCTAGCTTCCCTTGGAAAATTCTTTAATTTACAGACAGAGACTCTCTGTTTTAATATTCATATGTTCCAGAGTAAACTGAGATTTGCAGCCATGCCCAACTTAATCTTGAATAGACTGCATACTGTGAAACTTTGTATAAAAACCTGTATAGTCCTGGCCATGATGATACTACAATTCCTTTGCTCGTTAGGATAGACAGTAT
This sequence comes from Holothuria glaberrima, assembly GCA_009936505.3. Taxonomy (NCBI): domain Eukaryota; kingdom Metazoa; phylum Echinodermata; class Holothuroidea; order Aspidochirotida; family Holothuriidae; genus Holothuria; species Holothuria glaberrima. Next base: position 1,192 of record WURT03514830.1, on the reverse strand, counting down.
TTCTAGACACTCTTTCAGTTCTCTTTTTATTCCAAAATTCTACCATGTACACTTAAATTCAGCTTGCCCATAAATGTTGGTAGAATTCCTGAATTGTTACATACAGCACGATGCAAGCCGATCAATGTTTAAAATCTGAATGAAAGGTCAGTTAGGTTTTGACTGAGATCACACAGTTTAGCCCAACTTTGAGAGGTCCCTCAACACTTTGTATGTATACATTACAACTTTTCCACCAAATCTAATGCCGCAGTTATATAAACAACGTGGGTTAACACTACAAATGCTCCCAGCCTTAGACATGTTTATTTTTATTTTTTGCAGGGATTGTGCAGCATAAGTGTACAGAGCAAGAATCCAATACGGAACAGAGATCAACTTGAAGAGCTGCTCAGGGAGAAAATCACAGACAATACTTTAACACTGAGGCTGAAGAACATTAGTATGGGAAGAAATCAGCAGTCAGCAGTGTTTGATGTTGATGCTGGAGCTGAAAGAAAATTTCTGGTAAGTTTTGGTGCATTTGGAAAGCACAATCAACATCTTATTGTGAATTTATCTAAGATCTGATCAGCCAGCTGTAGCAACCTAGTTGTTATTACTTCTGGTAATTTGTTTTGTGTACATTTGTGCAGCACTTTTGGTATGCAAGTGGAGCTTTTATTTGCCTTTGTGAGGAAGGTTGGGGAGGATTGACACTTTTTGGTGGATGGAGAAGTAGGTTTAGGACAACAAGATATGTGGTGCCCTTATTGAGAACATTTGTGTTTCAACTGTTTGCATTCACCAACATTAGAGTTGTGTTCCAAGTGGGTATGAATACAGGATTGCCAATTGACTTTTACTGTAAATGTATGTTTGACTGTGATCCAGTTATGTATAACTTTCTCTAAACAGCACACACTGGATTAAAACAATTAAACCACATTGTCCACACATCAAAGAAATTCCCCAATAGTTATCATTAGGGAATCATGCAACCTTTTGATTTGTTGGTTCAAGTGATAAAAGTTGTTATGTTGACATATTAGGAGCAGGAAAGGTAAAGTTCCATGTAAGATCATGGTGAATTTCTCATTTACACTCGTGTGGTAACAGTTCCCCACCCTTCCCCCTTAACACCCATTTATATAGTCCTGCAAGGTACACATGTTCTTGTCTTTGCCCTTGTCCTGGCCGGGTCATACCGAAG
>WURT03514719.1:0-21550 GCA_009936505.3 Holothuria glaberrima | reverse complement strand
GTGTTTGGCTTTATTTTATTCTTAATATCGGCTTTGAAATGCTTGGGTGCGCCATTCTCGGGGCCACCATGCTACCATGTGGTACACAAGCAGTATGTTAACTAATATTATACAGTAACACGAACAGGCTCCACCAAGATACTGTAGTGCCTAAATGCTTTCGCGAAAGTAGTCATTGTGATAAATAATATGCAATGAATCTCACTGTGCGTAATGTTGAAAATTCTTTTGGCAGTTCGCGTATTTTGTTGTTTTTCAGTTGAAGGTTTTGTAACCTATAAAGCTTTGAAATGATCTTCGGTACAGTTTCAATGTCTTTGTTTGCTAAATTCACAGATGTCGGCTGCCCTTTCAGAGCACGAAGAAGGAGGGTGTCTGCCATCGTTCTAGCCCTTGGTTTCGGATTAGGCGTTCCGTTGCTAATAATTACGTAATATGCAGAGGTCTCACTGAACTATATTATAAGTGAGAGGTCTTGCTTCATCAGCAAGATTTGAGGTCTGAGGGTCGAAAGACTCGTCAGTTAAGTATGCTGTCCTTTTATTTCGATGACGTAGCTCCTTTTGGAAGCAGAACTCTTTCGGGAGTGACGTTTGGTTTCGCCCCTTGGCTCTTCGCCAGAGAGTAGAGGGACTTTGGAAAAAAGTCATACCTGAATGTTAGCAGGGAGCTCATGGGAGATAGTGGGCTCAACACAGACAAAAAATGGTTACAAGCGAAATAATTTCTGGTGTTAACGGAGGGCCGTAGTCTGCGCGGGGAGGGGGAGAGCAGGGGTGTTGCCTTTCAGCGTCCTCCCCCGAGATTACAAACCCTAAATGAAAATAGGCTAATTGAAAAAAATGGTAAAAACAATAAGAACGCTGAAATTCAGGTTTCTGGTTACACAATTTTTAGGCAAGATAGGATTGATATAGTTGGAGGTAGAGGGAGGTTGCTTTATGTCAGAGATAGTCTGAATTGTGTTGGTGTCACAGATAAGTTTTCATCTGGTTTTTCAATCTGCTTGTGGTGCGAACTTAGTTTTGGTGTTGGAAATGGTATTGGTCATTGGGGATATATCTCTCGCTCACCATATTGGTCTCTTCTAAAAGGGCGGCTGTATTTGGGGATTTTAATTTCCCTCATATCGATTGGCATACTTATTTAAGTGTATCAAATAGGAGGGATTTCCTTGAGGTAGTGTCATATGGTTTCTTCACCCAGCATGTTCTCTTTCCGACATGCGGGGATAAATGTCTGGATCTGGTGTTTAGTACTGAGGAAAATATGGTAGAGAATGTCATTAATTCTGGTAAAATAGGGTCTAGTGACCACGACCTTATTAGCTTTGATCTTTGTTACTGTAGCAAACTTGACCGAACTGATAAGTTCGTTCTAAATTTTAGTGAGGCTAATTTTAGAGGGGTAAAAGAGCACCTTTCCATAGATTTGTCTGCTCGATTGTCCCACTTAAGTCCTGCTGAGGCTTGGATTGTTTTCCGTGACATTGTTGCTGATACCACTAAACTGTGTATTCCGCGTAAGAAAGCTTTTCGTAATCATGTAGGCCAGTGTGGGTTTCTAGGGAGGTCGTTAGAGCAACAAGGGAAAAGAGTAAATTTTGACGTCGCTATAGGGATAATAGGAGTTCTTCAGACTTTGCAGTTTATAAGAATCAGGAACTCATAGTGAAGGATACACTAAAGCTAAGTTTGAGAAGATGTTGGTTAATGAGGTTAAGGTAAATCCTAAATTATTTCATGCTTATGTTGCTGTGTTAGGTTTAAGCAGAAAGTTAAAGAGGATGGTGGGCCTTTTCAAGGTAATGGGGGTACTGTAGTTAGTGATCATCAGGATATGGCTAATTTGTTGAATGATTACTTTGTTTCTCTCTTTACCAAGGAGTCTTCGGCAGCAGGATTTACTAGAGATTCCAACTGTTCAATTTGCACGAATGATGTTGTTTTCTCTGAGGAACTGGTGTGTAACAAAACTTAGGAGTTTAAAAGCTAGCAAGTCCCCTGGGCCAAATGGAATCCATCCTGCCATTCTATAGGAATGTTCTGAGATTTTGTCAGTTCCTCTGTGTATTATTTTTAAGAAATGCATAGACTCAAGCTTCGTTCCTGCTGACTGGTGTTACTCCTATTTTCAAGAAGGGGGATCGGAGCTTGCGTTGCAACTATAGGCCTGTTAGTCTAACCAGTGTAGTTTGTAAAGTCATGGAATCTGTGGTCAAGGATCATGTGCTTAAGTATCTTATTGATAATGGTTTACTGAATTTGTCTCAGCATGGTTTCCTTTCTTACAGGCCTTGCATTACTAATTTAATGAGCTTTCTTGAGGATATCTCTTTGTCTCTTGATCCAGGTCATTGTATTGATGTCATCTACCTTGATTTTCAAAAGGCATTTGATAAAGTACTATTAGGCAGACTTATGGTAAAACTGCACCAGTTAGGTATCCAGGGCAAGTGTGCTGATTAGATCAATTCTGACGAATGAATCTCCATTATCATGCATAATGCCACAACATAGCACGGTACTGTATCGTACAACAGCATGCAGCTGCTTGTATAAAAATAGTGTACACTATGATTGCTAATTAATATCAGTACCGGTGTACCACAGTCAAATCTCCAGGTGAGTGGATGGATCATCTGGTCGGAGATTCTTCTTGCCCAGAGATTTTATTCTGCTACACCGGTAAGGCTTTGTAAAGTACAGTATTACACTTTGCGTCCTCTTTATTACTACAAATGATTTTGCTGAATACTATTTTCAAGTCAAAGTGGACCTAAAGTCTGGAATTACAAGGATTGTTTTTTAGAGGTTGTAAATTCTATTCATCCAACTCCCATTTTCATAGCTTATACTCCGTTGCTGAGTTATAAAATGTTGAAATTTATTCAGCTAATTTGAAATAGTCGATTTCACAATAATTTGCGATGTCATTCTTGTACAACTCGATCACATTACCTGCTTTTGTTTCCTTTTGAAATTAAAATGTCTATATGACCTTAAAACTTTTACTATTCTCTTGCAGAACATGTTGTATGGAAAGGGTTTATAACCAAGTCACCCTGTAACAGTAAGAAAGTGATCACATTTTGGCATAGCCGGATTAACCTTCGGGGGGAGGGGACCGCAACCTATTGTAGGAGGGGTCTCTTTTTTGGGTCAGTTGTGAATTTAGTTGTAGGCCGAGGCTAATTATGAGCGTGCATGGAAATTTTCGGGGGCCACCTAAAAGTAAAAATATTGGTTGGCCCGTAACCTATAGGTTGCCTCGATTACTGGGTAAATGCAGCTATGCATTTTGGCATAGGGTGCAGTGGCTTTCGAAAAAACAAAGACGATAATTTGGGTAGTACAAGAATAACATCACAAATTATTACGTAATCTATAATGCCAGCTCAGGAATGCCATGTAAAAAGTGGGACTTGGACCATTTGGATGCACTTTTAGGCTTTATAACACATATTTTGAAAGTTTTAGACTAGACGTACACTTTTAACCTTTCTTCTTGAATTCTTAGTTTCTGAATCCTGAAGTCTCGAAATGTTAAGTTGCAATTGCAGGTTTAGAACGTGTCATTTACGCCAATCCGAGAGACACTTTTAACAAAGATAGATCTATATACGCTACGCTGTACCAACCGATGGTGCCCTTTCAAGTAACGCACTGAGAGGGAAAAGGTCCCCACCAAGTCTTCAGCTGTGGTACCTTGCCATGCAACAGCTAACAAACGGCCCTTTATAGAAAGGATATGTATAAAAAAATCAATTTAAAACCACGTCAAAGTGTCAAAGATATAACTATTTGTATCCAGGCGACGTTGCTAAGGGAAAAGTTCCTCAGAAGGGATGGACCTTGAACATCACACCCTTCCTTAAACCCAGGCAAAAATAGGTCTGATCATTGAAAGTGAGAAATTATAAACATGTGACCAGATCAAAGCTTTCCCAAACATAGCGCTTTCTGCATCTTAGCCATCTTACATATACAAAAATTCCTCAGAGAGTTGGTGTATCATCCCAGCTTTTATCCCCACCCCCCCCCCCCTCCCCCCGCAGAAGAAAGACACTATCTAAAGAAATTTCCAAACATATGTAGTCAGTTCAAAGCTTTGTCAAAGACAGTCCAGATTGGCACCTCAGGGACCCCTACAGAAATCTCATCTCCTCCATTTAGACCTCTCCCATTAGATCATCCCCTTATGGCGGCTCTTGGTGACCAAGAAAAGATTTGCCTGGGTGCAAACTACCCAGTTACACCATTGGACGTTGTCCATGAACTGCCACCTAGACATTTCGCCCATGCTCGGCCCTGTCAACTAAAACGTAAAAAATTAATAAACAACCAAAAAACAGGTCACAATATAATTTTGTATGGACGGTCAAAGATTGAGGGTTACAGTTTAATAATATCTTTCGAAGTCAATGAGATGTCATGAGTAGTTCTTACATATATATGGCAATAGGCGTTCACAGTAAAAAAAACAAAAAATCCAGGAAAGTAATATTTATTTGAGACTGCATTGTCGTAAGCCGTAACATGCTCAAACCGCGAGCGCCAAAGGCTGGAAGCTGAGGGTCCTCAACGAGAAGATTTCTTAAATTTGATGGCTTTGGGGGATATTTAGGAGCATATCCAGAGAAAATCATAGCCCTTCATTTATACGTTGAAATGCTTATCAAATCATATTGCGTATGATGATTGCCAATATAAGACCGTAGCCGTCGATCAATTTGAAGAAGATGTTGGTAGTTAGTGGAGAAAGTTAACAGCTGGAGGGGTTACAAAGGTTTTCGAAAATTTTAATTTACTCAAACTATCCCACACAGGAAGTAATAAGAAAGTAATTCCACCAATTTTTTTTCTTACCGACAGCAGTAATAATGACATACCTATATTTATTGGACGTATCCGAAGTAAGGCAAAATATTAATTGAGAATGACTTTTTACACAATTAGGACCATGCAGGTTGTAATGACGACGATTAGTTATATGCCAGTGACCCTTTATTCGGGGATCAGGTCACAAAAGTTTGGCGGGGAGTTGGCGCCCATGCTTTTACAGGAATTTTAATTCGGGAAGTATTTTTTCAACAATAGTCGTTTGCCTCCCCATCTTTAAGCTCACAAAAACTCTTACCCTTGTAGTTTTTGGTAATTGATATTGATGTTTTTCTTCATTTTACAAAATCTATCCATAATATTAAAAATTCCCTCATAATTTTTCTGATTTATGCTTTCTTCAATTAACTTTTTGTCTTGGTTATTACTTTTATTGCCCCAGTAATCGGTATAATCCCACCTGTAGGGTCATCAAATAACCCCTACTGGATCATGGGCGACAACAGATGGGATGGAACAGAGGAGGACATGTCCTTGTTTATTTACCCCCCCCCCCCCATTTACCCCCTAAAAAACACATACCCTTTTTTCAGAACCCTAGCGACAATAGGAGGAAGGCACATACAGTACAAGGTAGGGGTTCAGCGGAAGGATTTATCATGGAAAGTTTCAGGTTAGAATCATGGCCGTACTTGCCAGGGGACTGGGGCGGCCTCCCCCAAATGTCAGAAACCTAACTGAATCGGGCAGATATTTTGTCTCAGTCGGACAATTGGACAATTACATTCTATACTTCAGTCTCTGGAGTCAGGCAAAAATCACCACCCTCCCTGAGAAAAACAGTCCCGTACGGCCATGTCTTTATTTTTTCTAGAATTCACATGGTGTTGAAGACTAAGTGATTTTGTGGAGTACAAGGCAGATAAAAAATAAAAAAGATGACAGTACTATGGGTGCCGTATGAAAATGAACAAGTACACAGCTCGAAGACCGAGTGCGAGTTCAGGAGAATGTTTTCGAATACGAATACCTGCTCGAGTAGGGTACTCCGCTAACCGAGGAGTTGTTGAAACATCGGCTTTTACCAAGCCATGAACTGTTGAAAGAGGAATAAGGGGTGGGGTGGGGGTACTAGAGATTGCAGGAGGAGATTTCACAGATGTGAAAAGACACGAAACAAGATCGTAAGTTAATGTGTAAGAATTATTATTGTTTGCAAATTTTCCTCATCAAGCTGAAAAAACAAAACACGTAATTTTGAGTAGATGGTGATGTCGCTTTGGTATAAATGAGGATAAAAGAAAGACAAAATGGGAACTGTGAGTCAATCAAGTTGAAGCGATGGGACGCATTGAGTCCGATGACATCTAGTCCAGAGACGTAAGACAGTAAGAAGGGCACGATGAGTCGGTTTGAGAAAACTGACGAATGATACGGTTCTATGTGCTAGTCGTCTTTGACGATGGAGTATAGTTTCCGAAGGAACATGAAGGGAAGTCTCTTTTTTCTCGTTAGAAATATGACATACGCAAGGGAGTTCAAATGAATTGGGTCGAGAACCGCAAGCAGCCGTGAAAAGAAAACATAAATCTCGTAACATTCTCTGGCTGATGTCTCAGCGAAATCCTCTTCAGTATCTGGTTTACTTAAATCCACAACTTCGTAGAAACGGTAACGGTGGCGTGTGTCCTTTGCAATATGAAAGGGACCGTAGTAATTAAAATTGTCGTCTTCTAACCAATCCCACTCGTCAATGGGATCGTCTGACAAATCCGGTGATTGGTTGATGTCGTTGATTTCATGGTCAGATCCGTCAGAATCGACGTCGGTGACCACTGAATCACGGTAATCAGAGCTTTGGGGTCCGATGAGACCTGCGGGATGAATAATAAGAGAACTAATAAGGAACTGTTATATCTTACAGCATGTGTGTAGGGAGCTGATGTTCACTGGGTTATAAACATTTCACAGGTGAGGATCAATGGAGGGGGAGGGGGTTGGATAGCACGTCTCCGGATTGAGAAAACGTTGCTATACTCCACCGTATAGGTAAGGTCGCCACAACAGGCATTTGCCAAAACTTAGGTCACATGCATATGTGGATGTTTTATATCGCCATCCTGGCGCCTGAGTAGGGTTTTAAGTTTAAGCAGGGACCTCGTGTACTCCCCTTGCCCTTAAAAGTTTGAATGTTTATTTTAGTCCGTCCTAATCTCTCCATCTAAACCGTATTTGTTCCTTTTTGCCTGTTTGTTAGAGAAGATTACATGGGCCTTGCTCAAAACAGTGAAGGAATATTTTTTTATGCTAAAGAAAATAAGTCCGCAGTCGCTTTCATTCTTTTTTTTTTCATAGTAGGCTAAACACCATTCTTTGCAATAACTGCTAAATTGAGTAGAAATGAGAATAGTTCTCTAGAGCTATCTTTAAGACAGAAAACTACTGAAAAATGATAAATGATTAATTATTTAACTTACCCAAGTTGATAAAGTGCAGGACAGCAGTCACCGCATAAAACATCATAAGACGTTTGCATCGAACAATGGAAAAGAACATTTTTAATGAAAGTATTAGCAGCGTTGGCCAACTGAAGTTAACGTAAGAGAAACTCTCAAGCAACTAATGCAATGGTTTGTTGTATGTATTTATATCACGAGCACCATCAATTATGACGTAACAAATGCGAAACCCTGTAGCGCTTTCATACGCTCATTGGGCCCAGCGCGTAACGCGTGAAACTGAATTCTGTTGATCCATGCGAAGTCTGTGCGTATTTTATAACGAACGAGCGCATTGCGAAAAACCAGTTTACATTGCCTATAATTCTTCTGAAGAAGCTTACGCGTTTCCGATTGTAATGCTAGCCCGTCACGTTTTATTAGCAGAGAGCGTGTTTATGGCGTACACACGGGCCCTACTGGTTACTGAGTAATGCAGCATGTTCGATCACGGCCTCGGAAACCCTTATATTACATGTACGCCCTGATTTGTTGGTCCATTTGATTTGCTCCAAATGATGAAGTTTTTTTTTCATTTTGCATGCTTAAGTGAATTTTTCCCTGGGGTAAATCAGAACTACACTTCGTGAAGTGAGTGAACAGTAAATTATTAGACTTTTCACCATATATGAATCGCTGTCCTGGGGGAGGGGTCTAAAGGGGGGTGTCCCCTCCCCTTTGAAGAAAAAATGAAATTAGAAAGTGTCTAAATGGCAAATGATGCCATATTTGGGCGAAATTTAGCTTTTAATATGTAGTGTCAATTCGTAATCACAGTTTGTTTTCATCATTTTTGAAAAAGTGGGGGGGGGCTTTTCGGCGATGTCCCCCTTCCAAAAAAGTGAGGGGGACGCGCCCCCCATGATCCAGGCCCATGTATAGAGCAAGAGAACAGAAACAGGTCTTGTTGGTTTTAATAAAACCACCCAAATGTGAATTTGAGAACGACTCGTATTCCTTCAAAAGAGTGAAGTTCCTGAAAGCTTTTGCTTATATCATGTGTAACAGGATCGGGCATTTTCCCTAAAAAATGTAACAGTTCACCGACTTTGTAACGTCGGATAGTGAACCGCTTACCCCTCCCTCTTTCACGTGTCTGGCTACAGACGAAAATATTCGTGAAATTTTTGTCTATCCTTTTTCAAGTCCTTCATAAGGTGATTCTCCATGCATATTGTGCCCTCCGAGTGTTGATGTTATGCACCCATTGTTGTCGGTTCATGTGCCCTTTATCCAACAAAATGAAAGCAGTCACACCCTTGTTTCTGACTCTGTCCACGATGATGGTAGGTTCAATGAATATATCAACCAGTCGCAATCCGAAAAAGTAAAATGAAACGCTCCTTTCGCTCGCTTGTATTTGCTGGTAATATGAAAAGCCATCGAGCGTCCAAACGCTCTAGCGTTGGACGCTCGACACGCCAACGCTTGAAACGCTTTTGGTGTGAAAGCACCTTTAGGGATGGTACACTTCATGTGGTTCTTCGCGGAATCTAATGGCGTTTACTTCCATAGACCTTATGCCAAATAGCAGACCATGGGAAGGATAATTTCGGTCCGCGGGCTTTGAGCTTTGTGACGATCAGCCTTCTCCATGGTGACGTTTTCTTTGGTCGTCTTTTCATGGAATAATCCTTCCCAGAATGCAGTTTTGAAGCGCCCTCTCCTTATTTGGCATAAGGTCTATTGTCGTACTTAGTCCCCAACAACCTGAACAAACGTCAGGGCCCACATTGTCTCATGAGTCAACCGCTCGTGTTAGTGCCTCTGAAACGCACAAATCTTCACGGTGCTTGCTGCCCTCACTTTCATAGGGTTTACGTACGTCTTGTACCGTTGTGGTTTGTCTTCACAACTTTACCGTTGGTTTTCATTGCCATTGAACTAGGACCTACCTTATTACTCCAACAAACATATGCACAAAGAGGTTGACTGGATGTATAAGATACCGTTATATTGTACCTGAATAAAGCAAAAACATTTCAAAATTTTACCGGAAGACGTAAAACTCTTACTATGAGGCCCACTTTTGTGCCAAATGTGGAGAAATTATGCCTTTCGTACTGTCACAAGTGACATCGGAAACTTAAATTAATTTCTTTAACTGTATAATTCAGAAATTGGACATGTACCTAAAACTTTAAGGAAGTATGTTGGGCGAAGTACAAGAAATATCACTTGTTTGAAAATTGGTTCTGCAGGTTCAATTTTATTCTCAGAGTTGCTTGCTGCCCTTACTTCCTTAGGTTTTTCATACGTCTTAAATTGTTTGCTTCCCTGTTTACTCCAACACACAAGCACAAGAGAAGGCTGACTATGCGCCTGGCTTTCGGTTTGGCCTAGGGTACCGTTGTATAAATGCTAATAGCAAATCCCCCCCCCCCCCAAAAAAAAAAAAAAAAAAAAAAAAAAAAAAAACGTAAAACTTTGCAACTTTTGTGCCGAAGGTGGAGAAATTATCTTTCATAACAAAGTTTTGATCGTATCCCGCAGTTCTTAGGGACAGGGTTTGGAATGGCGAAGGTAAAGATTTCAATACGTGATGTTCATAGGTAGGCCCTCTTTTAAAAGTATAGAAAAATAGTCCTCTGTCTTTTTTATAGTAGGTAAATTGCATAAAACCATTGTTAGACAAGGGACTCGTTCCTCGTATTGGAAGAAGATACATTGCTTGGACTGTTGGAAGTGAGGTACGCACCGCCACGGTCAGATGGTAATCTGTCCCTTGTTTCTTTTTAACATTTCTATCTGACCTACACTGGATTAGAATATCAAGCCAAAAGGGATTTTTCCTCTGCAATATCCTCATTAGGACTGTAATTTTTTCTCTGCTGTGAGAATACCTCCCCTCGCCAGGTAACTATAGTTCAGTGCATCTTTGGACGCTTAGTGACGGGCATGAAAGTACATGAACTCAGGTTTATGTCAAAATATAAACTCGAATCTACATCTGGTTTAACAAGGGAATTTTCGGAAACTTTCCACTTGCTTTGAGAAAAGAAAAGAACAATTATTATCGACTAAGAGCTTGTCAAAACAAAAATAATACATACGCAACCGATCGAAATTATTAAAATTTGATTACATGACCTACAACCAGGATAACAATTAACATGATCTGAAATTTGTCCTCTTTTCACATTCTATAGCTTGTTTGTAGCAAAGCTTCGCCAAAAAAGCAGGACCGATGGGTGTTTTGAATGCCACTTTTAGCTGCATAGAAAATTGTGCATCGTCATAGTTGAGAGTGGGGCAGTATAACAGTATAACTCGTTTATATTGTTATGTGTTGTCAGGGGAAAGTCGTGGGTCTTTCGTGAAGCAACAAGATGCACTTCATTTGGTTCAAAATGAGTGTTTGTTCTCGTGTTTCCTCATGTCTTACTTTTCGTCTCGTGGTGGAAAATTTCATATAAACGCAGGAAAGGAATTAAGAAGGCGAGGCGGGGACGGAAACATGCATTCACCAGGGACCGTGGAACCAATTTTGAAGTGGGGGGGGGGCTAAACATCGAAGCGGCACAGTATGTTCAATAAAATAAAAGCAGTTTAAGGCGGCCCAAAATGTCCACGGCATAAAAAGTGCGGGGGCTAAAGCGCAGATTCAGCTTTTATAAAAAAAAGAGCTGATTTTGTAAGGGTGAAGTCCCAACCGCCATTTTTCCATCATTCGTAAACCCATGGAGTTAATACTTAATAGTGCCTCTTTTTGATTCCTTGCCGAAGGCAGGCAAGGAATCAATGCGATGGTGATGTCGTGTGTGTGTATGTGTGTTTGTATGTGACTCTTAGCTTGTAAACACGATATCCCAAGATAGCAATGACCGACACTTTTCATATTTGGTATATAGATTTGTCATGTTGAGAGAAAAAACCCTACTGTTTTTGGTGGAGGTCAAAGGTCATCTGAGGTCACCAGAGGTCAAAAGCCGAAAACATTGTAAACACGATATCTCAAGATAGGAATGATCTACTTTTCATATTTGATTTATAGATTTGTCATGTTAAGAAGAAGAACCCTACTGTTTTCGGTAGAGGTCAAAGGTCATCTGAGGTCACCGGAGGTTGAACTGCGAAAACCTTGTAAATGGCTTGTAAACACGATACCTCGAGATAGGAATGACTGACACTTTTCATGTTTGGTATATAGATTTGTCATGTTGAGAGGGAGAACCCTATTGTTTTTTGCGGAGGTCAGAGGTCATTTGAGGTCACCAGAAGTCAAAAGCCGAAAACCTTGTAAACACGATATTTCAAGATAGGAATGACCGACACTTTTCATATTTGGTATACAGATTTGTCATGTTAAGAGGACAAAACTTATAGTTTTGGAGGAGGTCAAAGGTCATCTGAGGTCACCAGAGGTCAAAAGTCGAAAACCTTGTAAACACGATATCTAGAGGTAGGAATGACTGACACTTCATATTTGGTATATAGATTTGTCATGTTAAGAAAAAGAACCGTACTGATTCTGGTGGAGGTCAAAGGTCATTTGAGGTCACCAAAGGTCAAAATCTGAAAACCTTGTAAATAGCTTGTAAACAGGATATCTTGGCATGGGGCCAAGTTGGCAGGAGGCAAGCTGGCATATTGGGAGAGTTGGCATTGGGGCGAGTTGGCATGGGGACGAGTTGGTATGGGGCGAGTTGGCATAGGAGTGAGTTGGCATGGGAGCGAGATGGCCAGTGGGGCGAGAAAGTAGTTTACACGTTGAGTGAATGTATTGTGTCTGATTGGCTCTTGTCAATTTCCAAACCACAGTACGCAAAACATTTTACAAATGCAAGGAATCACTAAGCCTTTTGGCTTTCTGTTTTTTTTTTTTTTTTTGTAATCGGCCCAGGTGGAATGGTGTGTAGGTAAAATACTCAAATAGAGCCTGGAGATTTGCTTCCCACCCAGTCCCCGTGATTATATTTATTTGTCTCTGAACTTTCGAAGTTAGATGAACTTCGATTGGACCTGAAATATCAAGAGGCTCTTTCTCGGTGGTAGAGGTTTAATTTCTCAACCGTGCACCCAGTTCGTCAGATGCAGAGTATACATCCCCCTAAAATTACTTCGAAGTCACATGTTTGCTTTTCTCTCGTTTTTGAAGCAAGATATCACACCCATCAGTACCTATTTTAAACTGCAGTGTCATCGTAGAGATACTCTAAACTAGAATCAGACTTCCATTGTGCTCCCATTTTTGACAAACATGAGTGCGTTCGGTTTTGTGTTGTTACGTAATAAACCAATAATTCTATTTGCTGTTAAAATTCGATTTTGCATTTGAAGGAGTCTTTCTCAAAAACGTGACGTGGGCTATTCAGTGTGGGATTCCGTGCACAATGACAAGGCCCTGAGCATGAATAAGTTTGTGCAAAAGTGTGTGGATAAGTTCTTATTCCTGACTGCATGCATAACGATTTATACAGTGAATTATCAAGGTATGTTAGGTGAGAAGGCCAAACGGGCACACTTTACTGCCAGAGATTTCTGCTACATATCTGAAGATACCATCCATTTCAAACATTTTAACATAAAATGACATTGCACAATCTAAGTTAAGGATTCTCCTGCCTGATGTGCTCTACCCCTTGTTATTGAAAATTTTATTGTATGTCTAACCGTACCCCTGTAAATATAGACAAACAGTAGCTTGCTAATGGGGGGGTGTCGCTCTGGGTATCAGCCTTGATGGGAGTTCCACACCACAGCCAAACAAATTATCAAATGATGCGATTTTAAACACATAATTAGTTTTGACTTTTGTTTAAAAAATGTGTCAATTTACACCTTAGCGTCCTTGCATAAACCAAGGAGCTGCCACTAGAGGCAGCCCCCTGCATAAACCGTGGAGTACTACTGAATTATTACTTACATTCATAAACAAACCTTTCTCCAGTCCCTCTTCACTGCACCCTAAGCCTTTCACCTACCCCCAAAAATAAGAAAAAATATCTCAAAGATGAAGACTGCCATTTATAGTTTCCAATCAGTTAAAATTTTTGCCAAAGGTAGCCAGCATCATTTTGCACCTAAGTAATCCCATACGTGCAAAACTTTTCAAGGGAAAAGCTGAGCCCCCCCCCCCTTACTCATGTGGCGTAGTTAGACTTTTTTCCAGGGGGCAAACTCCTAAATTTTCCGATTCTTTTTTTAAAGTGTGAGCATTACTGAATTAGGGAACGTTCTGCATTCTGCTATGTAGGTTACAAACATACGGCTTACGCGTAACACACACCAGGCAAACGTTTCCCTAAATAATGACAACATAATCGACATTGTATTGCAACACAATCAGGAGTCGCGCCAGGATCTGTCCGACGGGGGACCAGACTCCCCAGTGGGAGGCAAGCCACCCGAAGCCCAGACAGCCCGATGCGGTCAAAGCGGTTGAAACCTGTGTACTAAATCATGCCAGGCTTTTTGGGTAAGCCTACATTCAAAAGAATGTGTACTTATTTTAAGCTTATATAGGTCAATCTTCCTGGCAGTTGGGCCATATCGGGCATAACTTATATTGTACTTCCCTCCACGGGTCAATAGCCGTACCGCATGACTGACACAAGAGAACATTAACTAGTTTTAGCGAAATGAGAAGAAATTCCCGATAGGCCTATTTACATGAATTCGTGTATTCTACTTATTAAGTTTCTTGAATAGATGGATAGGATCTGTATTATATTTAGCTATAAATAACGGATCGGAACTGAGAAAGAGTGGACAAAGCGAACCGAAAATTTTGGGTTTTATTGCAGAAATGACCCTGTTGAAAGCTAAAATAAGTAAACCCACCATGGGTGGTGATAGAAATTTCCCCGATAAGGGGGCCAGGGCATGCCAGCCCCCCAAGTCCGAAAGCCCCTATGTCGAGGGGTTGTGAGAAGGGGATAGAAGGACCTATAACTGTTCCATGCCACTGCAAGGCATATTTTGTATTATTTTCACCTAAAACTGCAAGAGCCGAGTTGCGCACTGACAGTGTTTTTTTTTTTAATCTGAATTGTGAAATTGCAAAGAGCGCGTAGCGAGCGAAAATTTTTGGTAGCCTTACACACAAAAAATATATGTAGTCATTAAGGATAAAAAAAAACAAAAACTGTAGGGGTTGTAGACTGTATCGGTGATAACATACATTGTATTGAAACTACCTGAACTAAAGTACCCGATGAGATAGCCAAACTTTGCTCGAGTCGGTAACTCTCCAAGGTACAGCATGACATACACAAGAGAACAGCAACTAGGCTTCTGAGATATCGAATGAAATTTACGACCTCCACATAAACTGTGTACTCTTCCTAAATGTTACCTGGTAAGATGGACAGGATTTTTTGCTGCTAGTTATGTTAAATGGAACTATTGGAGAAACATGAGTGACTTTACAGCGCGCGTAGCGCGCCGAAAATTTCGGGGTTTTATTAGATAAATTGTCCTCTTGAGAGCAAAAAACAGGCTTAACCGTCGGGGCAACTACTAGTGGCCGGTGTCACATGATGATCTGGTGTCACATATTTCATCAAGCCTGTAGATGTGCCAGTACAGGGATGACGCCAGGTAGGGGAAGGCTGCCCCCCGTTGGATGAGAGCCTTAATGGATGCGATAAAGTATGTAGGCTAATCGCTTGCCTTGTATCTTACTATTCACACGGCTTTCTCTCTCAAAATAACGCTAGAACATTCGTTTTCCTTATCATCATTAGTATCCAGGTATAGTTAAATAATCAGATAATTGGCCAAAGAAAATTGTAAATTTGAACACGTAATCGCCATTTGAATCTAGAAACAAATAGATTGCTTTTCGGATGCTCCAAATAAGTCATTTTTTTGAAGGAAACTTCTGATGGGGTATGGAAAGAATGCGTGTTTGCTTTAATTCCACTGTTATGCAAATTACAACCAGGGTTCACTTACTTAATAATCGGTAGTGAACGCCAACCCTTGTGGTGAAGAGTATATTGACCAAGAAGGTGTTTACCTTGACTTCCTGGTTTGACAAAAGTTTGTCCGGTAAAGATCTTTTGCCCTTAGGAATACCACTACTTTCGAGAAAGCTTTTTATCCTGCATGTGTTTCGAGATGAAGTTCTCCTTCACTATAACGGTTGTGCTTCTCTTCGTCCCCTCTGCGTCAGCGATAAAATGGGGGCGTTGCACGACCACAACTAAGTTAGAAGATTTTGACCTCATGCGTTTTCAGGGTCCTTGGTACCAAGCTGCGGAAAGCAAGAAAGGTGGCAATGGGGTGGAAGGTCGCTGCCATGAGATTGAATATTCCATCTCTGGAGAAGGACAGCTTTCATACGTAGCGTATTCAGTTTACGACGATTTAGACACAAACATGACATCGATTATAGAGGGCATGATCAACTTTGACCTAGAAACACCAATGAAATGGGAGGTCCAGCCAAGCAAATGTAAGTACATCAATAACGGCAAGAAGCAACAGGGGACGGGGTGGAGGAGCCGCTCCTAAAAAGGTCTGACCTATTTTTTGAGGAAATTAATCACTAATGCCTTAAAATGTCTCACCCCTTTAAAATATGTCCCCCCCCCCCTTCAATATCTTGTCTAGCTACTGGCCTGGTTAGTACTAACTGGTTGTACTTTGTAGTTTAGAATAATAGGGGCTCTAGAAAATGTTGACTTCAGAGTAAAAAGTATCATTTATGTCATGATTGCTGACGACTTAGGCAAAATTTCAGGGGAAGCACTTCTCCACCCCTTGTGAAATATCTTCACAATCATAATAGGTATAAGAAAACTCGTTCATCATAGTTATTTCAACATAAAACTAAAATGTGTAGTTTATTCTCGTCTTTTATTGCTGTTAGGAAAAAAGTGTCAGTGATTTTCTTTTTGGTTAAGCCATTTTTGATAATCAAATTGTGGGAAATATACTGTATTTAGTTAAAGATAAGTTAGAAGCTTTTTAAGAAAATTCTCTGTTTTCAGATGTTAATTTGGTAAGAGTAATATGTCCACTAACATAGTTTGCATGGTACTTTCCCAAATCAGAAATAAATTCAGAAATATTAATATGTGACTAACTATAGCCATGATGGAATCATGTGCTTTTACTAGACATGTTACAAATTTTGTTACCGTGAATATGTTCACATTCAGGTGATACATATAAAACTAATGTAATATATCATTTTTTATTTTGATCAAGGGTTTCGTTACTCTTTATTTGCTAGTATCTTACTGTGCTAAAATCATACGCATGGCATCTGGAGGCTAAAGGTTTCAAACTGCACATCTGGGAGGGGTCTACGAGAATAGGGTGTCCTGACTCCCCCCCCCCCTCTTTGCAATATATTTACTTCAGCGTCGTTAGATGTAATTGCTTGCTACATGTAGTTTTTAAAGTACGTTTCTTGGAAAATTAATACATTACTAAAAAGTTTTATAAATTTCAGAAGGAACAAGCAAGGGTTGCTCGTCTTTGAAAATTGGGAGAGGAAGCATACTTTTCCCCTACACTTTTCTTTTGACTGAGGATGTAACTCTCTAAGTCCCCCTCCCCCATCAGCCTCCTATACCTATGGCCGAAGTAACCCCACTCTTCGAATCTTGTCTTTACAATTAGGGATACCGGTTACCGTATTTTGGATTCACGACACCGACTACGATAGATATGCCTTCATGTACTCCTGTGAGAACAGATTCTTGTTCTTCCGGAAGGAGATGATCTGGGTTTTGACGAGAGAGAGAATAACCCATTTCGAATCACCTACATTCCAGTACATCAGTGACAGGCTCGACATGACGGAACTAGGGCGCAGTAACCTTGTAGCTTCAAACCAAACAATGTGTAGAATGGACGGCCACGATGACGATTATGTTTGAACCGGACCAACTGGATTTGAAGGGCTGGCCCATAGCTAGGAGTTCGTACATTGCGGGGAAGGGGGTCAGAGGTCTCGAGCACTTCAAAAGGCGGCATGAGCAAGGGTCACTCATTCTATCCCTCGGCAATCGATTTTCCGCCGGTACAGTATTGGGGCAGTGCTTGAGGTAGTGAAGAAGAGATGATGTAATGTAAAGTCGACTTACCTGTTAATGTTAAATGAATTCTAGTTGACAGTGTAACTTGTTTTATTGTATCCTGGTAGTAAATAAGCTAAATATTCATTTAAATTGAAAGACAAATCTGATACAAGTTTAAGTTTGCTTTCTTTCCCGCTGCAAAAGTGCAAAACTTCGCAACATCTTGTAGATT
The DNA here is from genome assembly GCA_009936505.3 of Holothuria glaberrima. Lineage (NCBI taxonomy): Eukaryota > Metazoa > Echinodermata > Holothuroidea > Aspidochirotida > Holothuriidae > Holothuria > Holothuria glaberrima. Next base: position 4,002 of record WURT03514719.1, on the reverse strand, counting down.
AAAAGACATTTAATTATTGAGACTTGAAGCTTGGTGACAAGAAATACTGAAGTTAAAAAAAAATGAAGAAGATTTATTGCGTTACATTAGTTTAATAACATGACGGCATCCGAATGAACCAAAAGATACGAAAGTAATTTCTGTAGACATTGCTGTATGCTCTCTAGCGACATACTAAGGTATGCAGGTGTTGGTCACTCTCTAAAGACACCTGGATCACAAAGAAACTGAACCAACATTTTGGGTTAAATTTTGACTCAATGTGGGTTAAATAAAGTCTAATTTGGGTCATTATTTGACCCAATAAATTAAGTCGGTTCCCTTCTGACCCAATTTTGGCTCAAATTGACCCGAGTATTTTACAGTGCAGATGACTGCATAATGTGTCATTAAGTTGATGGTACACCGCATAAATGGGACTACGAGCACCAGGGATGACGCACAAGTGGGGCTGGAACATGACTCCTTTCGGGCAGCTCCCCTCCCACTGTTGTTACATCACCAGCAAATAATGTTTGTTAGTGGTGCCGAAAGTAGCCGGAGCTTTTTATCTTTTGTTTTGAAATACAAATATTTTCCTCTAAAAATACACATACATACTGTTTAGTTGAATACTCTTGTCCTAAATATAACAAAAATTAGGAAATGAAGTAAAATTGTTTTGCTTGCTTTTTCCGTTGAGTACTCTCACAAACTTCCTTTGGTTGAGTAAGGAAATAATTTATTCTACAATTTTAAGACCTCAATTATACTTTTTACATTAAAATAGAAATTTTGAAATTCTCCCTTACCCATCTTTATTACCTGTTCAATTCTGCCATGGTTTTTTCTTCAACTGAATTCCCCCCCCCCCCCCCCCCCCCCCCCGAAATGTTAAACAAACCGAGTTTGTCCTCCCGATGTTAAGGCCTGTATACACGAGCAACATTTGCAAAACATTCCAAAAACACTTCACTTGCAACAAACCTAAAACACGCTTGTTTTTGGTTTGTTGCACAGTGTAGACAGGGTATTTCCCAATTTGAAAACATTTTGAAAATGTTTTTTAAAGAATTGACATGACGTATTGACATTTCTTTGAAAACATTTTCAAAACGTTTTCAAGTTGTTGTATACCCTGTCTACACTGTGCAACAAACCGAAAACAAGTGTGTTTTGGGTTTGTTGCAAGTGAAGTGTTTTGGAAATGTTTTGCAAATGTTGCTCGTGTATACAGGCCTTTAAGATGATCTAAACATTCCACGCGTTTGGGATTGCCATACTGCCGGACACAGCACATGCGCAGTGAGAGTATTTAAAGTACACAAGCACGGTATGACCTGAGATCCTATACTGTGATCAGAGAGCTGTTGCTATGACCAGGGAGCCGTTACAGCTCCGTTATCAACCAAAGAGACTCGCGACGCCGAAACGTCAGTGAAACGTACATACAAGTTCGTCTCGATGTCTCGGATCACCGGCACCAAACCTGTAGCTAATTCTGACAACGCTCTGCCCCCTGTTTTAATACCTCCACATCAGCGATTTCATTCATAGCTAGTAGTGTAATATTAGGATTCATGTCCCTCTAGACATTAAGTTTGCCCCCGTCAAACCGTCACAGCTTGTCCCACTGACACGAGGACAGGGAATGTCACAAGGACAGGGAACTTTACAATGAAGTAAGACCGTGTGCATGGGTGGGGTTTAGTATATGACATGGGATCAGAATAGGGGCGTTGGCAAAGGAACATGTCTTCGTATAAAATGAGCCACTGATTTTCAGACGGCAGTGTGGGTTTTGATTGACTTGATGTGGGCGCAAGCACAGTGTGTATCGTAAATCCTGCAACCTATTGCATGTAATACCACATGCATTTCAACACGTACGGTATGAACCAAGAGGTCAGTGTAAGACCTGAATGGGCTTTTGAGCCCTTCTGAAAACCCAAGCAGGGCCCTTGCTTTAACTACTAGCTGTGTTATGAGACGAAAATACCCTTCCCCGATGCTTTGGAAATAATTCCAACGTAAATAGTAAATGTGCAAGTCTTCCAACTCCAGTTTTAGCGGATAGGTAATACTTTACTGGATCTCAGAGGATATTTCAGTACGAACTGGTCATCACAGAAAGGAATTCACTGCTTTCTTGTTTATAAATAATTTTTTTACCCAAGCTTTGAAATTTTCAAATGATGCAACCATTTATAACTCTTGTATCAATATTTAGGGAAGGAAAACCGACTGCCAGGGCCGGACTATGCGTGGGCCCGATGAACACATTTTGTGGGGACCTACACAGACCAAAAGTTCATGAGTACGAGTACGAGTAAGCAATGTGAGAGCCAAAAGTAGCAAGACAGACAGAAGGTCAAGATGAGAAAATCTCGTTTCATCCATCCAGGAAAATGGAAGACTGTCTTCCAGCTCCCTGAACCATCTACCACATTTTGAAGTACTTCTGCTCCTTTAATTTGGCGAGTTAAGAAAATGTGTCAAATTGTGCTTCCAGCCATGGGCGTAGATCATGGAGGAACGGGGAGGACGTGTCCCCTCACTTTTTTGGAAGGGGGGACATCGCCAAAAAGTCCCCCACTTTTTCAAAAATGATGAAAACTAGAACTTTGATAACGAATTGACACTACATATTAAAAGCAAAATTTCGCCTAAATATAGCACCATTTGCTAAATAGATATCAAATCTATCAAAGTGGAGGGGACACCCTCTCCCCCAGGAAAGCGATTCGTAAATGGTGAAAAGTCTAACAATTTACTGTTCACTCACTTCACGAAGTGTAGTTCTGATTTACCCCAAGGACTGAGTAAAAACTTCACTTAAGCATGTAAAATGAAAAAAAAAAACTTCAAAAAAAAAACTTCCTAAAAAAGTAGAAATTCTTGGTGATATATTCAATTCAAATTTAGAACGAAATGTAGCACCATTCTGCATCTAGCCCACCTTACGTGAGCAACAATTTTCCAATGGGGAGGGGGACACCCCTCCCTTTAGACCCCTCCCCAGGACAGCGATTCGCAAATGGTGAAAAGTCCCCCTCCCCCACTTTTAGAGATGGATTCACGCCCTTGCTTCCAGCTCAACTCATGCCGCCTTTCCTTCTTTTGTCCCAAAACCCTCTTCAAGGTAAGTCTGCATTGTTCACTCCCAGTCTTAACATCAGAACTGACTTTTTCGAATGTCCCCTCTACTCTTAAGCGAAGAGCCAAAGGGTGAAACCAAACATTACCCCGTAGTAGAGTTCTTCCCCTACCCCTCTAAGGAACTACGTTCCCAAAAGGACAACAAAACAACATGACCAACCTTCAGACCTCTACATCACGTGTATGTCATGCGTGGCTCCATTTTCAACCGGCTGAAAATAAGAGATAGTACACATAATCTTAGCCAAAATGCCGAAAAGCCTTCTCTAGGGGTTGACTTTTATATTTTCAGTCTGTCGGCTTTCCTACATAGCAGATAACTTGACCATGAATTTACCTGCAATATTAACGAGGTTGTGATAAAGTGCACCGTGATATCTGCTCAGTGTATGTGGCCCACAAGAACAGAAAAAGAGAACAAACATCGATCAATTCTATCTATTCTCATTGCAAAAAAAAAAACTGTCACATGGTAAAAGTTCTTGAAAACAAAATCTTTACCTACCTACTTACACAAAGTTGCTTGCATTTTCGAGTCATGTTTTATTTTGTGGGTGGACAACAAACGCAACTCGAGTGCATTTACAAATAGTACCGTCACAATAGTGATGAAAAGGGATTGGATTGTTATGTACATATTAAAGTTTCTCCCTGCAGCGCAGATGGTCTTCTTGACACGCCCTCCTTTTGAGAGGCAATGGTGCTCAGTGGTTACGTAAAACAGAGCTTACACCGGTGATTCTAATCAGTGTCATTTTGAAACGAGTGTGACGCCATCCCAATCATCATGAAGTTCTCCGTGATTGCTCTGATAGCCGTTCTCTTTGTCGGCTCTTCGTCGGCTACGTGGCAGTGGGGACGATG
>WURT03514497.1:0-21551 GCA_009936505.3 Holothuria glaberrima | reverse complement strand
CATCTACCATGGTATATTACTGGCCTTTCTTTAAAAACCAACTCCTAAAGCACATGTCTGCAGTATTTTGGAAGGGGCAGCTTTTACTTCTTTGCACTGGCCATGCATGTTTATAGTTTTCAACTTCAGATGATCTTTTTCAGAATTATTACTTGTGTCATTCATTCTGGGTAGGTTTGTCACCAAATTTTGTCTGACCATCTCGAGCATGTGCAGGTGTACATTGCAGTTTTGTAAAAGACCTCTGTTAGGAGCCTCTCAAATGCCATGTCATCTTCCTGTTGCTTTGGGCCAGCTGAGTTAGTAACATGATAGTCAACAACAGCTGAAAAAATCTCACTGGATGACAATTGTATTATGTCATCAGAAAATCGCCCCCTCAATATTCCATATAGTGTATTATTGAAACACTAGTCTGCTGTGGTTATTACATTGGAGGTTGCTGAAGGGAATCGCATTTATCTTAGTTTATCATTTCTCAGCGGCTCCCGGTACTTGCCCTCATGCATGCTGTTGTGGTGCAAAGCATACAGTGATATTTAAATTTGGCAGAGTATCTTTGACCTATTGTATTTGTTCCCCTGTCTCAGCTCTATCCATGCAGCAGTGCAGATAGTTTGATTAGTGCATCAAGAATGGCTCACCTCCTGTCAACGTTTCACAGATTTGGAAATCACCAGTGAAAATTTATATGGTTTCCAGGCAAGGCTGAAGGGGCAGACAGTGTTCATGGTAGCTCCATCATGTCTCTTCTTGGCTGTGTTGTGTTTTTCAAACACTTGCGAGTCAGAGGAGAATAATTAGATCAGATGGAATGTTAGGTTCGAGGAAAGTAGGGCATATGTATGGAGGCAGCAGTTGACACCAGTCCTCGCGGATTTGCTTCTGTGTGGGAGGGGTGTAGTGCAGTCCCTTTAGCATCTATAGGTGCTGAAGAAGTGGGCACTAGGCAGTGAAAATGCATGCAGTATGCTAATGTTGCTTTGGCACTTCAATATATATATATTTGATTGCACTTCCATTTTTGTACCCAGCTAAGGTCAACAAGAATAAGCAGATATACCATATAAGTCATGCAAAAATAATTACGGGCTTTCTCAGATAGTGATCTAGAACCCTTTCAACAAGATGAATGTCACTGATGAGATACAGAACTGTACACTTGTTTAAGAAAGCTTATAAAGCTTATTTCCCCGGTGTAGCTGGTTTGATGGTGAAGAGATACCTTTGCTCACTCAAGGCCTTGCATCAACCAGGGAATCAACATTAGGGAAGCAATGTTAGAATTTGGAATAATTTCAGTTTTAAAAGTATAGTATACAAATCAGCTCTACTTAGCAGCATTTAAACTTCAAATGGATGGTGTATTAAATTTTCATCTAGTACATGTTTTTTTCTTACCAATTTAATGAGGGAGGGGAGGGAGGGGAGGAAGGAGGAGGAAAGACATTTGATAGCTTCTCCCCCCCCCCCCCACTGATTAAGCCACTGCTCTCCACAAACTGGTTGCATTTATGCACTATGACTCTGATTTCTGATCCCTGCCCTTATGGGCAGTGTTATATACTGTAAGGGGATGAACTAGCCGTAAAGATAAATCCCTGACATGGTCCAACTGCTAGGTGAACAGTGTTTATGTGCTGGCCAGCCCAACATGAGGTCGGGTATGTATTAAGTGTGGACCATGATTGTGTTCAAAATGAATCAAGAGCTGAACAGGTAATGTCAGAAGGGTAATTGAGGGACAGCTCAGCAATGCTGCTCTAGTTTTGTGTAACTGCTTGGAATTATAATAATTGACCTCTACTTAAGCATGCATTTCAAATGTTAGACTATTGAAATTGATATCTCAAAGCTGTTTAATTCACTTCAGTGCAGTTCATTTACATTGTTACAAACATCAGTTGAAAAACTGTTTAATCAGTGAACTGTTGGCTTTATTACAAAAGGAAGAGTAAAGTAAAAGTGTATTCCTAGTGTATTGCTTTGGCATTATGAATCATGTAAGTGATGATTAATTTACCGAATTTGTAAATTATGCCAAAGTTAAACTTAAATCCCACCATACAGTAGATTGTACTGTTGTATATTAGAAATGTTGCCTGAGTGGTGTTGAAATAGAAAGTGCATGATGCATTGGAATGTTGCAGTGAGTTAGTTTGGTTTTCAGGCTTCAGCATGTTCAAATCTATACTGTTCAGAGACAATAGTTAATAGTCTCTATTAGATCTACAGTACTGACACTACTACACTAGCATATGCACAGATTTAGTGCCACAGAACAGAGAGATTCCACACAGTGGAGTGCATAAGGCAGAGTCGAGGTTTGTGTACCAGTACAGTATGTGCCCAATTTAATGTCTGTTCAAATTTACATTATTTGAAAGTCACAAGTAAAGCATGAAGTTGCACCTGTGGGCAAATCATGAATAAACGAGACAATTATGTGGGTGTACCCTTCATTGTACTCCAGTTGGAACTGTTCTCTGTAACCACTCTGTCAATTGGTGTGTTAAATATGTACATATCAACCTTGCTACTACACTGGCCTTGCTCTTTTGCTGCTCTCTCCATTGGTTCACAGTAAAATATTATCATACTGTACTGACTTATCTCAAGATCAACAGATGCTGGTGGAAATCCCTGATGGAATTCCTGTGAAATGAATTACCCAGTAAATGATTGGAAGGCCTCACATAATCATGAAACTCTGGAGCTATCAGTCGATCTCATTAGATCCAAGCATGCACAGATTTATTAGCAAGCACTGTATAATGTAGTCCTTGTGGGCAGGTCTGCAGATGTTTGTAGTATCCATGTATGTTGGTAAGCAATAGTACAGTCATAAAGTCCAGTGCATTGCATTCATGTGGACTGAGTATTATGATATTCTTGTAGATTTTTTTATTAGTAATTTCTTGGGAATTTATGAGAGAAATACACCTGGGCATCATTGTGCACATTGCATTCCTCAGGCTTTAGCACTAATAAGTAGGCACAGTCAACTACAAAATCATGTGGGTGCTTGAGATTTTCTGTTTGTGTTATACATTAGTCTATTTCACTCCTCCTTAGCTCCTATTAACATAGGATACTAACAAAAAAAAAAAAAACGCAGAATCTTGAAGGAAGGGTTAACAGGCTCTTTGGCGCCCTCAGTAGGTACAGGTTCCCCAAAGTGGATACAGGTTTTTGCCCAACATGGTTACACATATAGAGGTAAGTACTGGCGCTCATAGACTCACCAAACCAGAGGAGTTCTGGTGAATCTGCTGGTTGATCCAAGGAGAGTGAATATTGCAGACTTGCTTGAGTCAGATGGAAATATAGATTGAGCTAGGCAGGATTCACAATTAGTGTTGGGTAGGGTCTTCCAGTGCTGACTGGCATGGAAACTTCTTCGAATATTTTGGGAGTTAAAGACAAACTCAGCACCCCAAAGTATATTTTTAGTCTGGGGGTATCAAAATTCTCAATTTGTGCATACTCTTTGAATGACAGCAAAGTTTGAAAATTCAAAAGGTGCAGAGTAGCTCACATTCCACACAGTGCAGAGAGAGTGCTTGGATTGTACATTGTAGCTGGAAGGTCTAGGGTTTGAATCCTGGCCTGGTCATACCGAAGACTTTAAAAACGGAACCTACTGCCATTGTGCTTGGTGCTCAGCATAAGCAATGGAGTAGGGAAAACAAGTCAGTGAGCCACAACTGGAAAAAGGGCTGTGGCTGGCTCGACTTAAACCAATTGGTTAGAAACTGGGCCGTAAAACCTCATCTGACTAACTATACATTATAGCCTTGTTTGCTCATCAGGACATGGCCTTAGGCAAAAAATATGTTTGTGTCTACACAAGGAGGACCTTAATACAGTTATGGGAGGAGCTAAAAGTTGCATAGTTGAGAGAATTAGATTGTCTGGGATGAAAAGTTTTGCCCTTTAAGTAGGCCTGTTTGTTGCTTTGAGTAATGTGGGTGAAAGGATTCATAACTGCTAATGACATCATCACCATTGATGATATCAGAGTTGAGCTACGGTGGGCGGCGCTGGGCGTGTATGCATGCCATTGTCAATTATACGTCCCACTTTAACGCACTCAAATCTGTTTAGCTGTCTAGAAAATTTTACAAGATAATGATTGTAGAGGTTAGAGGATTAATTCCACTCATTTTCATAGCTTCTTCCTTTGCTGAGATACAAGATGTTAAAGTTTATTCACTTAATTTGAAATCTTCGATTGTGCAATAATTTGTGATGTCCTTCTGGTAGTCTACCTACTTGTACAATAAACTTACATTACCTGTTTTTGTTTCCTTTTGAAAATTAAGATGTTTATATGTCATTGGAACATTTACTGTTCCCTTGCATAGTATGGTGTATAAAAGGGACACACACAGTCAAGTCGCCCTACATAGTAAGACAATCATGTTTTGGTACAGTACAAGGTACAGTGGCTTTCAAAAAAAAACAAAAAACAAAAAAAAACAAAGACATACAAAGTAGTACAAGAATGACATCGCAAATTATTGCAAAATCTACAATTTTAAATGAGTGAATAAGCTTCAGTATTTTACAGCTCAGCTCAGAAATACCGTGTGAAGATGGAGGTTGGACCATTTGAACCAAGTGTGATGATAGGGCATAATTTGTTTCTTTTGAACCTTTTCAAAACTGAATGTTATTTCTCTTTTCTGCTCCCTAGGCATCTCCATACAGCCCAGAGGAGGGGCTGCACAGTTCTAATAGCAGTGTTGGTAGCCTAGTACAGGTTCAGGCCATGAACCAGGTTAACATTCCAAATTCACCACAGCAGCAACAGCAGGTACAGTAAATTAGTCCATTTTACTTCAAAGGAAGAGTTACCTTGCATCACTGTGAAAACCCCTGCTTCACACCTTCTTCGTTTTGGCCCTCTACGATATCTTATTCTAATTCATGTATGGCTCTTTTCATTCAGGTGAAAAAATTTTATTATTAAAATGTAAAATCCTGCAAAATGACTTCTTGGGTAACTTTTCATGTGCATGATTTATGTTCAGAAACATTGGCATACATATTGTAAAGTAAATTGTAAAGGAAAGATGTGGAGATTTGTAAGATCAGAGGAGCTGGTTATTGGAGGTAAGTTCAGTATTTTTAATTTTATACAAAGGAAGCAATGGGAAGTATCTCCCCTTGCTTGTTGGTAAAAACTTGCTCTTTTGCTACAGTTTGGAACAACATTTTGGGATGTGGATGTATAGTAATGAATGTGCTTGAATGTCCTATATGCTTTTGAATCATGGAACCAATCCAAAGATAATTTTTAAAGGAATAAAAATGATACACCCAGTCAAAATTTTATCACCTAGTGGAGTGGTCACAAAATGTTACTTTCCCCTTTTAAACTTGAATCAAAGTTTTGTAATTTTCTCTTTTAGATGTCAGGTCAGCTTCCAGTGATTACAACAACACAGCCGCCAATGCCCGATTCAAGTCAGAGACTGTTTGAATCAAATCCAAACATTGAAGACCTAAGTGCCTCTTTCAAGAGTTTATACAAATCAATATTTGAGTCTTCACAAGGTGAGTGTCAGTGAAGCCCAGTCGGCATGATCATGTATTGTTTAGAACTTCATTATACATCTGTAGGATGATGTTCATGAACATATGTATGTTAGTGTAGATGTCCAAACCGAGTTGAACAATGTCCAACATGTGTGATGGTGTTAAAATTTTTAGCTGCATGGTTCATCTTTCCAACAAATGTTCAAAACATTTGGAAACGTCTGGCTTTATTCTCATCATTTACTCATGTATGGTCATAGAGAAATCATCGCCTAAACATGCATATTACTCGATTGGAGGGATATTTAGCAAAAATCTGAAATTTAGAACATTTCAAGTCGGTGGAGTTTCAGGCTACTTTATGGCACATGAACATTACCCACATGGTACTCGTTGCTGCATAAATTAATTCAAGCGGTAATCTGTAAAATAAAGTCATACATTTGCATGATGATATTCATTAACAAATGTATGATCGTGTAGATGGGGCTTAAGTCTGCACTAGTTCAGCTGTAGTCCTGGGGTTCTCAAGTGACAAAGGGGTTGTGTTTGGTAGAAACCCTGGGCTTTTACCCCAGTGAGGGTCTGTTGTGGGTTTCTTTTGTTTTGGTGCTGGGTAATGCAGCTTTCCTCCCTCTCTGCATAGGCTAGGTTAGCTGACAAATTCTGTTTTATGGTGGACTTAGGTACCATCTGGTAGTTCAGTTTACGAGCCTTCTTTACCTCTGCTAGTGGTTATGAGGTTGGTACCACAGTTTCTCTGTGGCATACTAGATGGGACAAATGACATGACAATACTCAGTGGAGGTTTTCCTAAATTGAACTATAGATTAACTCATGTCATAGACATTCTCCTTACCATATCTTTTATGCAAATTATTCTCATCCTAAGCCAGCCACTCAGAGACGATTTGTCGCTGCACCTCAAGGGGCTGGCTATTTTGCTATTTTTTTAAGAAGCCTGCCCCTTGCCACCCTTTCGCTCCAAACATGAGGCATCAGGAGGTTTTGAATTTCCCATTATTAAGTGTCTCAAGTCATTGTAAAGGAGTTCGTAACAGTTCATCTATTCGCTAATCATGAAGAGTCCTGAAGTGTGGGCAATGTATAACCATATAGTCTGTTAACACTGTGAAATGTTTTTCTTCTGTATATGGATGGCATGACAAAGACATGCCCATGTACTGACCTAACAAGAACGTTGGGAACTGAAAGATATTGTTCCGTGTATTAGTGAAGCATCATAAAATTTGATGTATCATACCCTTGTGGTGTATAAGTCAGTTCCACTGGAAAATTTTGGAAATTTTGGAAATTTTTCCATTTTGTGCTTTGTCTGCTTACCATTAGCTTGTGTACATAATATTGAAATGTCTTGTGTGTTCAGAAGTATAGAAAAAAGAAATTAAGTTACCAAGATTTGAAGTAGCTTAGAGAAAATGACCCTGAAGGGGTCATGGTTATGCAGGGTGTATCCATGCAAAGGTAATTGATTTCTGTCAGCAGTGTGGACTCATAAAAACAGTAAAGAGAGGCTGTAACAAGTGCTGTACACTGATAATGAATGGCTGACATTTATAGACTTAACTGAATGCCCTCTGGAGATGTTTCAAAATGAGTATCATAACTAACAAAAGCTTCAGAGACATCTGTAGATGGATGTGAGGAGTAACATCTATACAAATTATTGTGTTTATGTCAAAAAATGGAAGCTGGTTTGTATGTCAACAAAAGAAAAATGAGTTTTGTTGTTGTGTCTGCAGCTATAATGTTTTAATCTTTTTGTGCATACCTGGCTGCATTTCTCAAATTATGTAAGTGAAGGAGGGACAAAGAAGAAAATTTAAAAATTGGATCTGTAAAACAGAACAGCTACATTGATCAATGTGCTTGCATGTACAGTATAAATTTAGCAAACATTGACAATGCAAAATATACACATTTTGTAGGAGGCAAGTAAAATTTGCAGTGTTTATTAAGTATATCCATGTCCAAAAAAAGAAGAAGCAAATTTTCCCTAAGCCAAGGTCAACTTCTTCTCTCCCCCCCCCACCCTCTCCTGATTAAACTTTCCCTTAAACTGGAAATTCCAGAATCCAAACTTCTTCCACCAATTGATATAATTTTGATATCATTGAGATGACTATTTTAGCTGTGGATTTGTTGGGAGGTAGAGTTCTAGCTCCTTGCTCATCAAACAACTATGCAAAAGCTTTCCAAGTGAGGTCTTCTCTGTTCAATTGACTTCAAATATTGCTATGCACACATGACCCCTAGTTATATATAAGTGTACCTAGTGGTTTAAAAATACTGTACAATGCTATCTGCTGATGGTGACAGTGGAAGAATTATTTACATCACAGCCCAGACTATAGGGCTGCCAGAGTTTAATAACATTTGCAAGGAAATTTGATACCAGGCTGCTATTGTTAGTAACACACAGTATGAACATTGACCCTTATAGGAAACACTGTATTCAAAGGTTGTGTTACCTAGGAAGTTTGCTACTGAAAAATTGGTTGAGGTGCAAAAAAGTCTATGTTCTATATGGCATATAATACACTAGGGGTGTGCAACCTTTTTGAACACCAGGTCAAATCATGTTGCTGTGATCATCTAGGGGCTGCAGTGGAAAAAAGACGTATATGAGGGTGGTGTCTCACCCTCACCCCTTCCCCAACCCTCCCCTGTTAAAGTGAGCAGTGTGCCCATCTAGGCCGACCAACATGCACTCAAATAGTATTGTAGTATGGGCCTAATAATTGTTGGGGAAACTTGCCCTCATGTGGTTACATCTCTATTTTGTCTTCTATAATGTTAATTTTGTGCTTGCGTTAAGTTAAAGTTGCGGTCAAATGACAAGACATACAAGGGCCGAAAGTGGGACAAATCAAAATTGTTTGGCTCACTGAAGGAGGCCACGGGCCTCATTTGGCCAGCGGGCCGCAGGTTGCACACCCCTGCAGTACACTGTCATGCCCTCCCCTAAATCTGTTGAAAAGATGTAATGAAAGTGTCCATCTGAAAATTATGAAAATTTTATAATTTGTGATTACCCAGTAATGATATGAATCAATGTGCCCCAATTTACATTTGTTAGTAAAGAATTGGTGTTTTCCTGTGATGTGACATTTAATAGTTATCATACAAAGCTAATCATACTTAATTACCCATGCCATGATTTACATAGGGGATAAAGTTGGTGGCATTGGAAGCAATGAGTCTTAAGAAATTGAGAGGTTTGGGCTGTATCCTCAGCTGACTTATACCGAGTTTTGCAACCAAGTTTTGTCTTCATGGTTTTACAATCTGAAATAATTGTCTCAATCAATAAGATTTCAGATTTCACTTCTAGTGTTGACTCTGGTAGTGGGTTTCTATCTTATTGGGAGTAGCTCAGTGTTGTCAAATGACAACATCAGAGCTATAGTTTTGTTACCATCCGTATGGGCATTCAGGATACTTTCTGTTTAGGGCCGAGTGGTTTTTGTCCTGAGAAATCCCTGGGTATGCCAAAATCTGCCAGAAAAAGAGGTTTTTCCTAAATTTTTGGAGGGTTGCTGTCCCTGTGGCTCATATACTAAAGACAATGCCTTTCCTTCTCCTTTTTGCAGTGGGGAATTTATTCCAGCAGTCACAGCAAGGGGACAATTCTCATCTCAATGTCCCTACGCATTCTCAAAACTTCAGTGGGTCCAACTGCTCCCAGCTGAACAACAGCCACCTCCACAGTCCGCAGTCTCAACACCAACACCAGCATCAGCATCAACAGCACCAACATCAACAACACCAACATCAACATCCACAACACCAGCATCAACAGCAACATCAACATCAACATCAGCATTCTCCACAGCAGCAATACAATACTGGTAAGTGCATTTTGGATCAATGACTGAGCCCTCTTTAGCTAGCCCATCTCTCACTATGAGTTGAAGCACCTTATCATCTTAAGTTCAGGTTCAATGTCTTGTCTGAGGTACAGTTTTGAACGCTGAAATTTGTTTCAAAGTTTTGGTACTAAAATTTGCTATTACTTATTAATGGGACCTTTGAAATTGAAAGAAGTTCTGGTTGAAAAGTATGTTCTTTAGAGCTGGGAAACTTGTACCAATGGGTTGTCATAATTGGTTACCTTTTGAAACTTGTTTCGGACAAGCGCTCCTGTGTTTGAAAATAAGTTGCAATCAGGGTAACTGTGTCTAGCAAAGTGTGTGTTTATGGAGCAATGGTGAGGATGGGCTAGTTACAGAGAGGAATATTTCTTGCTGATTTGCTTTGTAGTGTACTTAGTGGACTTTTTATTTGTAAACAGTGATGTTGTCATGTCGGTAATGGTGTAGTCTACACATTTCAAATACTCATACTTATCATCCAAACTCGAGGGAAAATGGTGAATCAATGACTTATTGTCTCTTTTTTGTCCTTGTTGTCACTGTCATTTATGTACTTATACATATGGTGAACTCTTTTGTAAATATATTTCATCACTCTTTGCAATCCCCATCAACTAAAGACACCATTACCCCCTTAGTCACATTGTCCTCTTCTAATTCATATGTAACCATACAACACCATGATTGTCTAATTTTGAACAAGAGCAGCAGAGAACAGGGAATTTTTGAAATTTTCATTTGTCATAAGAGGTAACTGTAGTTGTTACCCCATTAGTGACAAATCAGGCATTTTGAATCCCTGAGTTATAAGTAGATTTTGCATGACATCATGTTGCAAATTTTCTGTAAATTTTGCTAAAATTTTTCTCAAAAAAACTTTCTTTCACATGTACAACTTTCCAGACCTTTCTGGAGGCCTAAAGTAGCCATGTGTACAGCAAAACTCAAAAAAAAAAAAAAAATCCAAAAGAAAACAAAATCCTCCATTCTCCTCTCTTAAATTTTCGACAATAAAAATCCCACTTCCATTCCATTTGTAACTACAAACATGGTCCCGCAACAGGGTATTGATTTTGCTGTGAGCATCGTTTTATCTCCAAATGTTTTCAGGGAGATTTGAATGCACAATTTCTTATTTTCTGATAAATGGAATAACTTGAAGGTTTCTCCAATTGGAATAACAAATCTTTCCTTTGAATGATTTCCTGAAAACACAACATTCCGTTACCTATTTTGAGCATTCACTAGGTCTTATTGCAAATGTGTCCCTCTCATTGTTAATTGTTGCCAACTATATATTCTGGTATCCATTGAAAACCTGTTGTGACCAAATTTACATGTATGTTGAAAACTTTTTCACCTCTCACAGTAAATCATCACCAGAAGAATCATTTTTGGAGGGGATTGGAAGGTGAGTCACAACAGGCATGCTATCAGTGTCCAATTTATCCTCCTAATAAAGTGAGGACAATAGAAGACTTACAGCTGCAAAGGGTAGAAGGAAAATTTAGAAAGTGACAAAGAATGTATCTTTTTTTTTGAGTGTCTAACTTGTCCATCCCAATGTGGTAGGGCTGCATGAGAACTTAAACTTTTGGGGCCAGTTATATATGGGTAGAGACATAGCACCTTGTCTTTACCCTCTAAATGTTACAGATGTATATGTTAGGGAAGGACAGATGCTTTGCTCTGAACTTGAGCAAACATTCTAACAATTCTGATAGTTTAGTTTCTCTGCTTCTACAAAGTCAGTCTGTCTGCAGGTGTGTGTTTTGTTTTTGTGAACTTGGTCCATTTGCCTGCACATACATGTTGTTCATTCCCCCCTCCCACTCTTACCTGTCCCTGACTCTACTGTTGAACAGGCCCCACCATACCACATGTGGGAATCTTTTACATGGTACCTTAAAAAGGGTCCATGACTTAAAACTGCCCTTTTCTCAAGGTAACCACATAGCATCATGTTTCCACAGTGAGTATGTATTTCTAAACAAATGTTAACTTTTTCTTCTGAAAATAATAATTTTTTTTAGTGTTGAAAACGCAATAGTCATCCGTTTTGATCAGGCTTTCAAAATGTCTTTCATAGCAGACATGTCTTTCATATTAGAAGAGTGACGATCCAAAATTAACTTCATGATTGACCTTCTTGCTTTCTGGGTCAAACCAAAACAGAAAACTTGTGGGTTTCTTAACCCAAAACTTTCAGTTTCCGTGTGTCATTTGTCGTCATGCATAAACAATATTGTTCAGTGTGAGGGGGCTTTGAAGGAATATGGCCATGTGTAAGAAGTGTACCTGCCCCTGCGCCTGGGAGGGGGGTGTGTGCAGTGTAAGTTGGGAGAGTGGGCAAGTATTTTGTTACCTCATGTCATCAGGTGAGTTTGTTGTATCATCTGTCATGCATCATATGTAAGCAGTTAAGGTTGATTTGCTTTACATATAATGTGAATGTGTAGGTAAGTGCCAATTGGTCTAAGCTCAAAATTGGTCAGTGTCATCAGCATTCTTGATGAGGCAGAACTGTAGATGAAAAAAAAAAGAAATCATACTTAAGCTATTATATGGTGAGCTTACCTGCCGAGTAACAACTGTTTGGAACCATTCAACGTAAATAACATAATCATAGCTAAAGAGAAAACCTTTTTTGCTGCGTATAATCTTGCATACATTTACAAGTGGTCTGGAACTGATTAATGGTTGATCCAGGCTGCTTGAAGTAAAGTTTGAGAGGTACGAGGGTTGATAAAGACAGGCATTAAAGTTAATCCCATCTGATGGGCAGCGCAGGCATTAACTTTTTGAAGGCACTTTTCAGACCCTGAAGGAAAATGTCCCAGACTTAGTACAAAAGTCAAATTTGCAATTATTTCTGTGTTGCATTGGTATCATATAGCAAGTACAATTGTTTGATTTCACATATATCTGCCTCAGTTCTGCCTCATCAATTCTTTGATTTCATATGTAAAAGCTAGAGAGAAAAAAAATAAAATCCTGAGACCATTGAATTTTAATTGCAATATCTCTCCATTAAATTTCAATCTGTTAATTCCATTGTATCATATAATCTTTTATTGGTGCAAATTTTATCATTGAAATGACTTTTTGAAAACTCCTGGAGAAGTGAAAGGTGTGTTTTCTAATCTTTTGATGCATTTTAGTATCCTGTTGGAAATTTATTGCCAAACCGTTTCATTTAAAATAATTTAGGGAAAAGGGAATTGTATCTTTGAAGGTTCAGAACTTATAAAACAAGAAAAGACCCAGATGGTAGTCTTTATTTGTCATGTGTAATTAATTGTTGAATGAGAATCAAAGGAGTTTGATTTAATGGCATTGAATTGCTGTAGGATGAAGTTCAGGGTGCATAAAGAGGACAGAGAATACTAGTGGTTTTACATATTTTTCCTGGATATCAGATTAATTGCTAAGCTCTTGACTTGTGAACTCATTTTATTGGTGATGGTGCCAAGAGGTTACCAACACAATTGTGTGCATTTTTCATGAAGTAATGAGCCTTACAGTTGGCCAACCAATGGAGATGCTCATAAAATAATTCTTGTTCATCAGAATACAGGGAGTTCACACCTTAAATTGCTGCAACAGAGATGAGAACACAAGATCTATCAGGAAACCTTCATTGCTTCAAATATCATTTACCCATTCTGGTACTTATACTAAACCATAAATGTACCACACATTACTATCATCACCTCTGCTTTTACGAAAAATTCTGCGGGTAGAATCCTTGTATTTACTGACTTGTAAAGACAGACACTCATCACCTTAAACTACATTTTTACTGGGGGGGGGGGAGGGGGAGAGGTAAAATTCTCACTTGGTGATTGCCCTTTGATTGACATCAAACTCAAAAGATGTAGAATAGCTAACTTTCCTCAGCAACTACTCATTATAGCTTTGTATGCTTACCAGGATATATACCCTCAAGCAATAAACTAGGTTTATGTATGCACAAGGAGGAGATGAAGACAGTTATGGAAGATGCTAGAAGTGACTTAGGTAGGAGAAAACTTGAAC
Source organism: Holothuria glaberrima (assembly GCA_009936505.3). Taxonomy (NCBI): domain Eukaryota; kingdom Metazoa; phylum Echinodermata; class Holothuroidea; order Aspidochirotida; family Holothuriidae; genus Holothuria; species Holothuria glaberrima. The sequence continues at coordinate 8,073 of WURT03514497.1, read as the reverse complement.
TGTCTGAGATGAGAAGATTTGCCCTTTATTACTGTTTGATCCTGCATATAGGTATGCCACAAGACAGGCTTCACCTCCATCCCTGCTGAATACACTTTGCAATCATCGAAAACATGAAAATCTTTTCACTTTATGTCCTTGTCATATTATTAGTCAGCAATTGCATCATTGCAACTACTTGTTACTGCATACTGGCTTGAAAATTAATTCCAGGTGAAGTTTAAAGAAATTAGTAATAAAGTAAGAACTGTATTGTCATTGCAGGTCAGAATAGCTTAAATAATTCTGCCTTTGACTGGCTTCAGAACATCGACCTTTTGAAAGAAAGCATGAAGTCGGCACATTGGAACGATATTGATCTTTCCCAGTTTCAAGGTAAGGGTTTCCTCTCTTCAGCAGTTGCTAGTAGAAATAAGCATTTCGGCAGTATTAGAGGTAGGTAGTGTTTAACTTGAAATCAAAAAAAAAAAAAAAGATAAATGCATCTGTTTAATGTCCATTCGGATATTTTTACAAATATAAGTGAAATTGCATAGGAAGACAGTAAGGCATGGTTTAAAAAAAGAAAATGGCTCATAGAGACACAAAATCTCCATGGGTTTTAGGGAAGGAGAAAGACGGTATACTAGTAGCTAAAATGTGAACATAGTCATTTTGGGATGTGTGGTATCAAAACTGCACCCTCAATAGCACAGCTTGAAACTACTCACATAAGTAAGTTACAGGTGCACTTGTTACATTCAAAGTTACCCAGTATTCTGTTTGTTTCCTTGTGTTCGGCCAGGCTCCTGTCTGCACTTGAGACTTCTTGTTGAAATGCAGCCTTAAAGAGTCCACTTTCAATATGTTTCTTTTATGCCACAATCTCCATGGTTGTGTACTGAGTTGTTTGACAGATTTCAAAAATCATTTTACAATTGGCAAATAATTGAATTTAAAAGTGATAATGTTGTTGCCTTTCTTAGCATTTGTTGGGAACATGAAGGTTCTATTTTTTAAGCATTACTCAGAAACAGTAGAAACAAACTTCAGAAATATTGCATATTTACATTTGCTTTGCTTGGATATGAGTGTTGAGAGTTATTGAATGATTCAGTTGGTTTTGTGAAGCAATATTTTGAAAGAGAGCATATATTTTTGTTGATGCATGCTAGTTTCTGGAAACTTGAAGTGGCTGAAGAGGAAGGTTTTGTTAGGTAGGAGATATTAAGGACAAATAGGTTCTCTTCTTTCTCTTTTTCCTTTAACTGCGCAAGGAATATTAATGAAGTATGCAAATTTCTATACATTTCATTTTTAAGTAACTAGGTGTGGATTTCAGTTATCAAGATTGGATCACTAGCAGTTTTGAGTTTGAATGTATACATTTCATATTAATGATAAATGTTTGTCCTATGTTGATGGAGTTGGGGAAAGGGGAAGAGGGTTAAAGTTACAAAAGTGTCTGTGTCTTCCACCTAGCATGAAGCATGGATTTAAAGTCCATGTCCCATTGCATCCTTGTGGTTACAGGCACCAGTCACATGGAATAGCAGTTTTTCCCTTCTTGGCCCCTTCTTCCTTTACCATGGAGTTATGGCTTTTAAAGATAAAGCTGTGTACATTATGTGTCCCCTCTACTTCTGTTGTCAGACTCATATTGGGGGTATGCTCAAGTACAAAGCTCCTTATTCCACTTGTTTCTCCCTTGTAAGAATACCACTGAAATCTTGATAGTCTGTGTACATCAAGGACAGAACAAATATTTCACTGTTTTAATGTATTCTGGCTCAAAATAAAAGGTCTGGCCTCTTAACATCACCCTAAAAGAATCACATGTGTAAGGAAACTATAATGATTGATTAAATTTATTTGCCAAAAATCTATACATGTATGTGCTACAAACATAATATAAAAGATCACGTAGGATAACACATAAAGTGATAGCACTTAATTCCAATGTGGTCCTGTGATATAATATAGCACAGAATACTTCAGATCAGTTTGTTGACCTTAATGTGCATTTACAGGAAGTGGTCTTGATTTCCTAGTAGTTGGTCTGTATATATCACTGTGAGTAATACTTTTGCATGATAATCAAGTTTGCTTGCCTGAAATGAACACAGTGTCAAAAGCCTTGATGCAATTTAAGTAAGGGCCTAAATGACATTCAAAGGCAATTCATTAGTCTGAAAAATATCCAATGGAAATGCCAGTACTGTCATTAACCTATGGCATTTTTGGTTTTGTGTACAAAACAACCTGTTCGCTGTCAGGAATACATGAATTAAAAATTGTGATGGGCGTGAAACTGTGTAAGAAATGGGAAAGTATCTTAAGGGCACTGTGTCTTTAGTTTTCTTGTTTCCTAAAAGGGGAAGTTGTGGAGTCACTAGCAAATGAACTTGTACAAGGTGCTTAGTATGTTTAAATGTTGATAGGGACTTGGGTAAGCACACTCTCTGGTGTACAGAAATACTGTTGTCTGTACATAAAGACACAGACACTTTATCTACATGTGTTCACTTAGCTATAGTTAAAAGTGCTATTCAGGTCTCCTTGTGGTTTTTGAAATTTGTGCAAGATTTCAGTGATTATTATGCAAAATGTACATAGTATATTTCAGCAGAGGAATAGTTTTATATACTTGTGACTGTGTAGAGCTAAGTTTCTTTCATATGACCATTTTGGTTTTCCCTAGAGATCTTTTGTTGTCTCTTATGGGAGGGCATAGGAAGAGGGGGTTTGTCAGTGGAAACATCTTTCTCAATTTGTGAGCTATTGTGTCCTCAAAATTTCCCCAGCCTTCATTTACCCTTACATGAAAGTTCATCATGTTTGTATGAAGGAAGAAGAATAAACTTGTAACAGCTTGAAACTAACAGGAAGGCTCCTCGAAAACCTTTTATACAGTATATACCACAGTTTTGTGAAAATTTTTTTGTAAATCTTTTAAACCTTTGGTTATAGTATTTAAGGTTAATATGCCAACAAAATTATTGCTTCCACAAAAATTTACCGAACTAAAAAGTTACACAGTAATGTAGAAACAGATGATTCATTTATACCATTAGCAGGCCAACAGTAATAATAACTGGCATTTGGAATGCTGTTTACACACCAAAATGTGTACCATGGCTGATACAGATATAGTACAAATTAGATACTTAAACTTAATCACAATAACTATCACAATTTTTTGTGTGGGAAATGTGCATTATTAGATTTGAGAAATCTCTCAATCAATTATCCTTCAAGTTGGTAATTTAGAGAGGAGGAATGTTCATCTCAAATACTGCAGCAAGATATTGTGCCAATTTTTCCTGAAAAATTTTGCACCTTTCTGCAGCATATGTCAGTGTTAACACACAACTAATACTATAAAACAGCATTGGAAGGTAGTTTCTCTCCCCACACAGCTATGACATATTGTACTCCCCTCACCTGCCCACAGCTGTTACTAAAACAACTCTGTATGAATCTGACATGCAAGTGCAACCCTGATAATTTATTTTGCTCCCCTACCCACCCACCCCCCCCCATATTTGCTGTTCCTGCAATTTGGAAACCCTAGTGTTGTCACTGATCTTAGTCGCCTCATATACACACAGGGTTCTAGCTAGAGGATTCTAAGTGGCGGCTGTAGTGTTTTGCCCGTGTAGTGCAAATGCCATCCTGGGGCAGGGGTCTAAGGGGAGGAAGAGGGTGTCCCTCCCCTGTGGAATTTTTTTGCAGATAGAGTATGCTGAGATGGCAAATGGTGCAATCTTTTTTCCTATTTTTGAGCTAAATTTGTATCAAGAATTGACCTTTATCTAATTTCCATGAATTTTCAGACATTTTTTGTGGAATTTGCATTAAATTTTGTGCCAGCCGGTAGTCTGGCAAATTGTTCTTCATGCCAGTTGGCAAGTGTCAGTGTCAGCTACAGCTGGCTTGCGTGGCTAAAACCCTGTATACATGTATATAGTATTTCACCAGACTTTTCCATAGCTCAGTGATGTACGAAGACTGTTGTGTTAAAGCTGCTTCCACCGGAGGTATAAAGTGGGTGCTAGTGTCTGTAAAGTATTTTTGTTGTACTGTACAAATGATTGTTAAAATTCATAGTCTGTTAAGTATTTTTGTTGTACTGTACAAATGATTGTTAAATTCATAACAAACATTCTTTTATCTCTCTATCCAATTTGTCCCACATTTTTTCCCCATACAAAGATGTACCATCAACTTTTCTGTATCATATTTACAAATTTTCTGTCCTTAACATAGTGTTCCTGAAATTTTTTTTTTCAATGGTATGCATGATACCAGCAAAATTTTTGTACATACGTTATGGTACAGCTGCACTTTGTCACAGTACCTGACCTGCCTGACATCTGGACAGGCATTATGAGGTAATATAATGGTGATACCTCAAAAAATATGTACAGTTTGTGGTGTGGTTTTTACAATATTGGACTTCCTACCTGTACTTAGGTCTGAGCCTTTCTGTATCATGTAATTAAACATATAATCAAAACGCCCACCAGCTTCTTCCTCCAAGTACCTGCTAAAAGAACGACAACAAATATTAAGACACATTACAAGCCAGTGAGTTATCATGCATACCTACAAATTTATTTGCGAGTGAAGGGAATTCATTCAAGGGGTGTTCAGAAAATTGAGCTGTAGGCATGGACTTCTTATACATATGGACAGAGGATCACATGACCGCCACCGTTCAAACAAATTTTAGCTTACCATGAGGGCTTGCCAAGCTACTGTAGTTTTCATAATTTGAAGATGAATCTGCAATATTTCAGACAAAATACAAACATGAATAGAAGAACAATACCACAGTCCTTCATTCTGTGTGTTAAATTTGACCTAAACATGCATCCTTTCTAAAATTGTACAAAATTTCCTTAAAATCTGTTGATAATGAGCCACTTAAGCAAGTCCAAACCTCTACACACAAGACCATAGCAGTCAGTCATATTGGTAAGCCTACTTGTGCACGTATGGTGGCGTCAATCTATGCATATGACGATAGTGTAGTATGCTCTGTCCACATATTTAAGAAGTCTGGCTGTACCAGAATTTGCAATGCTTGTTGCAAGTCTTCTGCCATTGGCCAATATTGTATCCTACATATCTTTAAAGGGAGAATGCAGTCACCCCAATAAAGAATTGTATAGTAGACTATCCTATTTCCTGAGTGGTCTTGAGAATCGTGACAGTATTTTTCTCGCTCAGTTGTAAAATTTAAAAGGTGCAACTGCTTGGTTTACCTTAAATATGCAATATGTATGTCCTAAAATATCATGAAAGATACTTGGAAGAGAAATAAGAAATTTGTGACATTTAGCCATTGTTTCAAAATAAGTTTGGGGTAACTGCTTATGACCTTTAAACTATTAGCAAAATAACTTTAGGTATGGGTAATATTTGATCAAACTGTTTATGCTGTGTCCTATGAAAATGATGGCTTGTGATTGTTTTTTCTCGTTGAATATATTACATCAGTTTGAACTGAGAAAAAAGTACCGTCCATTAAAAGAAAACTTTTTAGTATCTGGTATCAGTATGATATTGGGATGTTTTTCTTCCTTGTAGGACTGTACGAAAGCATGAGACAGGCTGACTTGAAAAACTGGTCCTTGGAACCATCACAGTTTGCAGATTTGGCCAGTTCCCTGAATCAGTTCTTTCAGCAGACAGGGATGCTCCAAAATAGTGGTGGTCTCCTGACCACAACATCTGCAGCAGTTTCTCCAGGTGAGGGAAATGTAGATTTATAAAGCCCGCAACACACTATGGAAATCAGCTCAGCAAAAAATGCAGCATTTGTCACTTTGCTCAGCTCGTTTCTCATGTGTGTGGACACGTTTGTGTGAGCTTTTAGCTCTCATGGTTGTAGAATCAAAAGTCCAAGGTGCTTGATGTTTTTGGACATTTGTGGCACATTACTTACAATGTAAAAATTGCAAGAGAAATTAGATAGCCAAATGACATTAGTGGCATTTTGCTGTTCAACTAATTTGTCTGTCTTCATGTGCAGCAGGCATATATGAGCAGTGGTAAAAAGATGTGGACCAAGTGATTTGGTTTGATACACATGAAGATGAAAGTGCCATGTGAATCTAGAAAAGTCAATTATGTTGGATATTTGAGTCAAAGGTCATGAGAGGCTAACATGCCACATAAATTCATGGGTACACTTGAGAAACTAGCTGAGCAAATGTCATGCGAGGCATTTTTGCTGAGCGAAATTCTCTTATGTTTGGCTGTCTTCTAGACATTCGATACCTTTATGCTTTGCATGCAGGTAGTCATTTGAGGTGTTGAATCAAGAATAATATGGAGCATGCCTTTGGGTTAGTTTGACTTATTTAGATGGAAAAGTAAAAAAAATTGTATGTATTTGGTGGCTTCACAGATAAGCCATATCTGGCAAGTTCCCTGAATCAATTCTTTCAGAAAACAATGAATCTTCAACATAACAATAATTGTCTCCTTACATTCATGGCTGGGCAGTTTTTCCCGCTGAGATGACAGAAGATAGATATTCGACCTTAGTTATGGGCATCTTTTCACTCATATGATTAGTTGAAATTCTTTGTCAAGGATCCAAATGGGTGGTTGGGTAGGGCTTCCATTGTGTTATAAAATTATGTTAGATAAAAGGTAGCCACTTTCCACGTCAATCATCAGGGGACACCTTCAACTGAGCACACTTATATATACAGGTATATGCAAAAGTAACAAAATGTGCACAAAGAAAATCATAAAAAAGGTGCAAAATTGTGTGTCAAATGTCATAAGGTTTATCTTATGCCTGCTTTTGCCTATGTAAAGTTTCTTCAGAGTTATAATGTGAAATTAAGATCAAATCAAATTTTGGGTGATTAACAAGTTTTTGGGACCTTTTTTTGACTTGCAGGGAGTGGCTTTAACAGCAGTCATCATAGCAACATATCCAGTTCAACAATGGACTCCAACCTGCTGAGTCCAAACAATAGTGGAGGATCCCTTGGGATGTCCCCCCATATCAGCCCCAGGATGACACACCAGAACCTGTCGCCTCAGCAGATACCACCTATGCCCCGTCCTCCTTCGGTGGTGGTCCACCCTGTGGCCACGGACCTCACCGATGAGGTGGAAGATACCTTTGACTGGGACAGCATTGTTTGAGTAGAGACTGTCATATCTGCTGTGTGTGAGTTAGTGTGTGATCTTAGCAAAGTTTCCAGATTTTTTGCTGAAATTCAGAGCCTTCTATCCTGCCCTTATCTGTCATTCTTTGTACTTCTCCACTTTCCTTGTAAAGAGAAAGGGATCAATTATGAACAATATTTGCAGAATTTTGTCATATTAGTGACAGGAGTTAGATAAGGTTCTCTGAGTCTTTTCACTCACAAATGTCGAACGGAAACAAAAAGGGGAACCCAAAACAAAATCACCCTTGAACTATTACAGTCAAATGTGCATTTACACAAGCTCGTGCTCCCTGAGGCTAGTCAGATCAAGTTGTGAATTTGATTAGAATTGTTGTCTCTATGTGTGGGTATGCAGTTATGTTAATTTTTATGACAAGTTATTTGTAGTATCCTGGAATATACAATACAAGTCACTTAACATTAGGGTTGGGCTATATGATTAAAAGTCACATGGATATATTGCCAAAATATCGCCAAAAATTTCACGATCTATTGATATATTGCCATATCACCCCTAACTGTTTAAGGTACAAGCAAGGATGAATCTAGGCCAAACTATGCAAATTTTCTAGGCCTAATTTTCTAAATTAGTCCAGTATCCATGACTACTGATATTGTCAACACTGTTTTGTCTTCTACAATACCTAGATTTTATTCCCAGAAGTTAAAACTGTGATTTACTGATCGATCAGCTAGGCTGCTGCTTTCAGTTCTCTACACTTGCTGTGTAGGCTAAGGCTAGCATGGTAAAGGGCCTCATAGGTATGGTCAGATTTAGGGCCCTCCAAAAGTTATCCACTTTGCAAACATTTCTTAAAATATTTATGGTGCATGTTTCGGACTCTTACAAAGCCTTTTTCAATATTTTCAAAAGCTTTACTTGTGTGTTTTCCAT
>WURT03514387.1:0-21552 GCA_009936505.3 Holothuria glaberrima | reverse complement strand
ATTTGGAGGATAAAATATATGAAGCATTTGATATGGTGAAAATTTCAATTATTACAATTTTGTGAAGGAACTAGTCAGAACAAAGCATCACCTAGAAAACTGGAAAGTATGTTGTTCAATTTCTTCTTATCACATGCATAATTACATTCCCAACCCATACAATATTTCAACCGTATGTATTGTTATATAAATAACAAGACACTAGAGGACCTTGGGGTATAGTTCTTTCAGTTAGAAACTAACAGTAATCAACAAATATCCATGAATGTGTGGAAGTATCTTCGGGAGGAAAAGAGCAACAAATTCATGAGCAACAATAACTCTTGCAAGTAGATCTGAATCGGAGGTTACGAAACTTACCAGTCGATGCAATGTCTGTTGATGAGCTTGGTTCTTCTGTTGAACCTTACAAAAAATCCAATTTGAATGTTTAAATAGCATTTAAGCAATAGTATTGTGAAAATCATTGATGTAGGAGAAGTTCCACAAACATTGGATGTAATGTGAACTTCTTATAGATAGTTTGGATGAATTAAATTAATGCAAAATCTACTTTTCGACGATTATATGAGACAGGGGTCGGGTGTCATTATATCTTCCATACAAGGCAAATGATTGGTAGCTAGTCTTCTAATACACGATTGTGATATTTGGAATACTGCTTAGTATATAGTCCAAGATAAATGGGGGTTCCGAGTTGTATTTGACTTTGAACAAGGGTAAGACGGAGTGGTCAGTCATAGAGATTGCTTTGGCACCTACAGTATTTGGCTAACATAAATGGCAAATAAGTAACTAAAAGACAAAACACGTTTTTAAGATTATAAAAAATAATGATATGCTGATAAAATCACAGGGAGTTCAAGTTTGCTCCTTGAACTTCAAATTCACAACTACCTATTAGTTACTTCGACTTCAAAAAGTAGAATTCTTCATTAGTATTGTCAATCTTTTTGTTGCAGTTAAGTTCCTTCTTCTCTTTTTACTCCCTGAGCTTTTCCCGCTGGTATGTTTTAGGGGTCATTGCTCATCGACATTCCTTTTTTTTCAAATCGCCGTACAAGCTTGGCTTTTTTGCGTGCCCAATGTCCATAATTACACGTGAAGACAGTCTAAGCCTGCTTAAACTATTGTTCGAAATGAGTGGTTCTTCACGCCTTTATGACCTTGATGTTGACCACTTCCTCTCTTGCTTTCACCAATTTATGACATACTTGTAATTAATCATTTGAAATATTGTAATTTTGCCCCTATGTCTTTTTCATGCAACTTTCCATTCCAATGTATTCACTCTGGGGGCATAGTTTCTAAGCTTCGTCACAGCTTAAATTCACCCTAGAGAAACTTTTAACTAAGGAATGACAACTTCAGCCCAAGACGCTTGTGTGTCAAGCTTTGTTTCCGTTATGTTTCATGTGTGTTACAATACATGACGTCTTAGATTTGAAAGCCAAAAGCATATTTGGTAAAATTTGTAATGCCTAAAAGGCCCTTCGTTTTGTCAAGTAAAACCAAACAACTCATGCAAGAGCTTCTTGTGCAGTCTAATGAGATTTTCAACTCTTGTAAGCACCATTTTACAGCAATATCATTGGCACTTTTTACAAATAAGTTAACAATTATCGTTGTTTTGCATTACTTATGAAATTCATTCTTCCATGCACGTAAAGAACTTGATGACATTGTGTCAGAGATTGTGACGTTAGAAACCAATCCCCTTTTGGGGAAGTTAGCATAACAATTTTGTGTCATTTCGGCAAAGCTTTGTAACTAAAATCTTACTCTGGCATTTCACAGGAAGAGGAAGCATAAGCTTCAAAACTGCAAGTTTAAAAGCATGTTTTTTATTTTCCTATCAAAAGTGAGGAACTCTTACCAGGAACATCAGGTTCTCCAAGTTCACTATTACATAAATTTTCCACACAGTAACAAGCTACACCATCTTCGCCACTAACAAAGTCCCGAATATTTGGAAAATCAAATCTTATGACTTCATCAATGTAACGGCTTGCTGTCACACAGTCCTCCACGCCTTCTATTCTCTCCAAGCAATCCCTAAATATATCTGTTGCACGGCCATCTAATGAATTGTGAGATAAATTGAAATTCACGTTCGTGGAAATTCTGAAATACCTCAATTGAAAACATTTAAGTAACATTTTAAAGTAAAATCCAGCTGAAGTATTGTCCATTTCTCAAAAGCAAGGACAAACGTAGTTTGACAATGTCACATGTAAATCCATCGGGAAGGTACCTCTACCAGACTTTTCAACTCCTTTACTTAAAATAGGTTTGGCCTTCCTAAATGGCTACACATGCCACAAAAATAAAGTCAAACTGTTTTTCAGCATTCTATGATTTGTACCGTTTTATAGTTGTTGATTGCGTACTTGGTTGTAAATGGCGTTTACATAACAATAGCTTGTAAACAATATTCTTTGACCTGAAAGGTTGCCTTTTGGAATGGTTTACAAACTAGTATTAAAAAGATTTATTTTAAGCCACACTTTAAAAAAACAGAGAAACTCTGGCAGCAGAGTTTCCCGACAAACTCTGTAATTTTACATTACAGATTAACTTTGTTAAAAAACAGATTAAGTATGTTAAAAAAACAGACTGAACCTGTAATTTATAACCACTGTAAAATTAAAGACAGTTTCTGGCAGCAGAGTTTCCAGAGAAACTCTGTAATTTGACCTTACAGATAATCTATGTAAAAAATACAGAAAAACCATATGACATAATGAAAATGATATGCATTAGATTCGCACTCGAAAATGCTGTTACTTTTTCAATGTCCCCAGAGTCCAAGGACGACGTCGAATATTAGTACTGAAGACATTTTGTTAACAGTAAGAATGTATGCTATGTTATATGTATAACGTCTATGACAAATTTGGTTATAGTAAATAACCTTAGTACATAGTTTTTAAAGAAATACAGTTTATACATCCCAATATTCTTTACCTGTATTGATTAACTACTTATCTTTTGTCCGAAAAAGTGTTATTTGCTACAGATCTCATTAGTCTAGACCTGCCCTAAGCATAAATTTACAATTTTTATGTCAAAATTTTGGCCACGCCCACGTAAGTAGCTAAAAGGAATTGCAAAACATATTTTTGGTAAACTACTGAAAATACGTAAAACGTCTGTTAAACTTAAAAAATATTTTTGTAAATATAAAAAACAGATATCTTCTGCAAACTTTTACAGAATATAACTGTAAATAACCATTCGTAAAAAATACAAACTTAGTAAACCAACTGAAATACGTAAAACGTTTGTAAAAATACAAGAACATTTCATGTAAATTAGAAATACAGAAATTATCCTGAAAATTTTACAGAAAATTTCACTGTAAATTTACAGAACTTATTTACAGTGCACCCATGTAAAATTTCTACCTGGGACAAAGTCGGTTGTCACATTGACAAATGCACACGCTGATCCGGAGCCGCAAGAAACGGTTTCCAGCTGCTCCAAGGGTATGGCACATTCTTCTCTTCCATTACAGACATAGCATGAAAAGTCTAAAAAATCAAATATATGGAAAACCGTTTAAAAACTAAAAAGTGTGAAATTAGTTTCCTTTAGGGAATATAAAGTAATTCTAAAAGAAAGGGAAATTTAAACATAAACAAATGAATCACTCACAACAAGCACTCCGTAGCAATATGAGATGTGTTTGACAACTTGTCATTTAGGTATGCGATATCGTGTTCTCAATGTACGCAAAATGGAAAACTGTTTACATTGCCGAATACGTGAAACAATCTCCACGACTTTGGCATGAAGTTCCGTTGTGCAGAAACAGGGAAGATGCCTCTCCAAAGCATAAATGAAGTTTTGAAAACATTCTTTGGAAGAAGAAAAAGCCCCAAATATATTATCGAGTATACATATTTCATGTAAATAAAATGAATCGATAGTAACTAACCAGGCGATGCAATGACTGTCGTTAATCTCGGTTCCTCTGTTGAACCTGACAAATGAAATATAGATAGATAAATGTATAAGTCCAAAAATGATTGACGTAGCATTTTTTTTTTTGATTGGCATAACGGACAATGGTACAGTGAAAATAAAAAGACGGACTGCCTGCTACAGGCGTTGCCCGAAAGACCCCGCCCTCTCTCGCACCATGACATAGGAGCACCTCTCAAAACGATGTAACTAATTCGGCCGCGAAGAGAAGCCAACGTTACACGTTACCTCGTAGATTAGGTTATCCAGTCAATATAACCCCTACAAGACCTCCTGACAGCGGTGTGTGTGGGTGTGTGTTTTTTTTTTTTTTTTTTTTTTTTTTGATAATGACCCGTGCAGCAGTGAGCAAACAGTCCACACCCAGCAAAGAACAGCGCATCCGTGGAACCCCTTTTTTCAAATATGCTACCTGTTCACATGCAAATTTGTGCCGCTGCCATAACCGTCTAGTTACGTAACACGCAATCTTTGTATACACAAGGTCGAGCCGCATCCAGCCCATTTACAGATTACCCCATCAGATCGATAACTCACAACGCAAAATATACGGGGTTTTCTAAACAACCTAACAGTCACAGAGATCTCCAACTTGTTGTAACACCTGATCTACTGTAGAAGTTACATTACCAATGTTAGAAACAAATTACCATCCACAACTACATAGTACCATGTGAAAGATGCGGAACATCAAAGTAACAACGTCTTCTCATTTTGATACCTATTAAAATAGACACGTTGTTTCCATCAACAACACTTACTCAAAACACCGGGCTCTGTAAGGTCACTATTACATAAATCTTCCGCACAAAAGCAAGCTGTGCCAAATTCTTCAATGACGAAATCTCGGATTTGTGGAAAGGCAGATCCAACAAATTCATCGATGTAGCGAGTTGCCGTCACACAGTTCTCAACTTGTTCTACAGAGAGCACGCAATCCCTAAATATGTCTGGAACAAGGCCATCTGCAATGTGATCATATAAAAAGGATGATAGAACAGTGTTATGGAACACGTTTTGTATCCTTCTTTTTTTTTATCTTCCGACTTTCGTCCTAATCTTTCTAACAATGATATTCCTACAGCTCTGTGTTAATAGTATTGTAAAATTTGGAATTTTTCCAAAAAAGGTTTAAGATTTATTTACTAATTACTGTTATTGCCCCTTAATTGTATGTTGCTTCTGCCTGTTGTTTGTAACTTTCCTTTGTTAATTTGTTTTAGTTTTAAATTATTGTATCTTCGTGGTGAATAAACTGTTCGCATGAATTTCTGTTCGTTTCCACCCTTCGCCACTCTTGTTGTATATTCTTTTCATGTGTTTATGAATATTACTGTGAAAATATACTCAAAAAGACGTAAGACATCATCACTTTATTACTAGATAAAACATCGAACAGCCTATTGCTAGCCCGTACTCAGGGGAAGGGGTTCAAGTGCTTCTTAAATGGGTTCCTTTTTGAAATCGAACCTCATTTGACGTTGAACCCCCTTTGTGATCCAGGAGCGGTTCGTCATTGCTTATGACTGCCTCCCTCTTGAAATGCAGAAACAAAAATTGATACAAATTCAACACATTCCATATGATCATTAGGATAGCACAAACATCATGAATACGTCATTATCCCACCACCTTCATTTGGCGCAATATCATTGGTTCTATATCCCTCGATGTTCCAAATGAGGTTATGGCATATGTACATTTTTTTTTCCTTTTGCACACCCACTTTCTTTTGCACACACATTTTCTTCCAATGACTGGGCATGCTCTTTAGGGAAAGTTACTCTGCAGTCTAGAAGTATATACCTACAGGGCATGCAACTCCCGATAGGGGTCAGCTGCCCCGAAAGTTGACAACTTTTTGACCCCATTTATCATTGTTGATTTTTTTCAAATCAGAACAATCCAAACATACCAAAAATTTTGCAAACGCGTGGGGATACATCAAAAACTTTTATTAATGCTTATCCAATAAGATAGACCTCAGGGTGGGGATTAAATCCTTTAACGAGCGATTTTTGAACTAAAGAGAAATGAATTTCTTTCTCTAATATTCAGGTTACATCATTTATATCTAAAGCGACCCCGAAAAGGATTATTTAGAACAATTCCATACTTTCAAATTAGTTGCCGACAGTCAAGCACAAAACACTGTCTGACTGTAAAGACATTCAAAACGACTGTTTATTGCCAAATACAACTTCCCTGATTCAAGGAAAAGGAGTGTCAAACGTATGCCGATTGTTTTGAGGTTAATACGTGATTGAGGAGGAGCTCAGTGTAGTACTTTTAGGACACACATTTTATAATATTCGAAACATTTATAGGATCAATTAACCATTGCTTTCTTGGTAGACATATTTTGTTTGAAAATTAAAGGAGAGTCTGTGCAGAGTCTTGTTGCAACTTTCGTAATAAAAAATAGCATTTGTAATTCAAAATTTTCGAGCGTCTCGGTCCTCCTGGGACCTTCTTCAACAATGACGAGACTACAAGTGCAAAATTTAGAGTTCAATGAACAAGAAGGCATACTATTCAACTTAACAAACATATATTGTTACACTAAGCGATTAAAGAATGCAATACAATAATTAAACAGATAAACAGAGGAAGTCACAATCGGAGAGTTACGGTGTTGAACTTGGTTGAACACATAGGCCTACTGTTAGACTCAGCCATTAAAGAATCGACAATAATACAATAATTAAACAGAGCCTAAGTTGGTTGAGCACAATACTAACGGCTTTGACAACAAAAGAAATTGTTGTCAAAGAGTTAAATTTGTTTGTAAAAGTGATAATTTGACAGAACTCCCAAGTCCTTTGTTACGACAGTTTACATGAGAATTCATTCTAAAGATCCAGTCAATTTCCCTGCGTTTTCGTTCCGCTGATAAAGTAAAGTTAGATGCTACGAGAATATATTCCAAATTTTGAGAGAATGCCCTGGAAGACTGAAGTATTTAGCCACAGGAAATCCGAAAAAATTATCACGTTTCAATTTTTTTGATTATTAAAACGCAAACACAAAAGAGGTACAGGTTTCATCTACGTAATTACCTTTACTACATACAGTGATGGGAAACTGATCCTTAGGGATACGTACATGTGTACCGGTGGAAATGTGAGGACAAATTTGGCATCGCGCTTTATGACAGGCGATGTTGCCTCCGTGTGTATCACAGTCTGTAGAAAGTTTGGATAAAGTGAATAATCGTCTAAGGTTATGTGGCTGCTTTAAAGAAAGTAGAGGAGGTTCAATGAAATGATCGGATGATGATTTTTCTTCCTTCAATAAATCAAAATCGCGTTTAAAGGTATGCATGAGACATTTGAAAGACGGGTGGTTGGAGGTGACGAATGGTACTCGAGTATTCGGACCCTTTTTCTGGTATTGAAGGAGATCCGAACGGTCAGCTTGTTTGGCACGGGTAATTTGCTTTCTGATAATACAAAGAGGGTAGCCGGCTGTTAAGGAGAAACCTGTCATACTGGAAATCAGTGTGTATCAAAATCAACAAGATAGGAGCAAATAAGTTTGAGTCTTAAGCATTGACTGTATACATGGAATGCTTTAAGATTTTAGGGTGGAAACTATAAAAATGTAAATACATGTGAGTGACGCTAGGTTTGTAGTAAACTGAGGTGGTAAATAAACTACCGGTTAACTTAACAGGTACATCGATTAAACATCTGCCACTGAGATTGCATAAGCTCAAAGTGTTACGTCAAGATTTTGATATTCTCAAGCCCGACACTTCCATTCAAGACTTAAGCCCCCCCCCCCATCTCATGTCACGTAGGCAACCTCCAAACCTAAAATACTTGCTCACATCCTGTTTAAGGACCCCTCTCATGTCCCGTAGGCAATCTCCAAACCTTAAATCCCTGCTCACATCCTTCAGACTCCCTAGTATGCTGGCAATCTGAAATGCGGCAAACCTATATAACAGGTATGCATTTTTTTTAATTACTGACCCCTGTTTCACCCCTCCTGGTACTAAATACCGCATCCGGCCCGGTCATTTCAATTGTGATACCCCTAATGTCGTATAATTGATTTGCTGTAATAAATGTGGAAAATGGTAACTATGTTGGACAAACTGTTTCGAAATTCAGAGTCAGATTTAATAACCAAAAAAGACAGCCAAAGATTAAGCTATTAGTTATTCACTTGCCAAGTATTTTAGTGAACACAATAATAACTTATCCAATCTGAAGTGTGTCCTTTAAGGCTCGAATTACCGCACACTCAACAGTAGGAGTAGGTCCGAGAGTAAGCGGATTATCAAGTTTAATACCTATAACAATGGACTGAATTTGGATTTAGGTGCTCTGAGTGATTTTTCCTTTGCCATTCGTGGTGAAGCGTAGCAGTCTGGGCTTTTATACTTAAGTTCACTGTAATACATGTATACTTTTTCATTGTATATAACCACTTCACTTCATTATTTGTGCTGAAGAAGAGCACAGGCGTGCCTGAAATATAGACGTATACATCTGTATGCATATATGTACCGTGCTCTTATTATTTCATCCCTATGTACCACACTATTAATCATTGCCTGTATATATACAGCCTAACTTGAAGTGTCAATTTGGTAAGGCTAAGATTTCTAAGGATTTAACTTGTTGAATAAAGGCTGTTTTAAAACACATTTAAATTGGTGTATTAAAGAAACCTATTTGGTACAAAAAGTTTCGAAATATCAATTGTTTAAAGTTGTATACAATATCACCGATGATAATGGTTGGAGTGGTTAATTGATTGGATTATAGAAAGCAGTATGCGGGAGAAAAGAGACCGGGATCTGAGGATTAGACACCGTGGCAAGAGATACATAAGGCTACCACGCCTCTGGGTAAACAATGTCAATCTTGTAAGCACTTTGGGTTGATAGAAATTGAAAGCTAACAAACAATAACAAGAACACTCGTGAAGAAAAAGAACTCAAGTGGATTAACCTCTTGAATATCTTTGACCCAGTGGATATGAATGTACAAGCCCCCAGCCATAGTTTCTAAGATAATCTTTGCTTTTTCACCTTTATACCTTCTTTGGGCATTTTCTTAGAATATATGTTCTAGTAAACCTTCATACGTGACCAAGAACGGTTTACCTTTTCGAAACGTCGTACGACCAGTTCGCTCATTCACCTTTACATGATTTAACCAACTTTTATCATTTTATTGCACTGAAGTTTTTAATGATCCAGCTTACAATCATGTTTTAATAAACTTTTATGGATTGTTCTTCATACTATGTCGTGCAACTGGTGGCTTATATATATATATGTACTTATATATTTAAATATATATATACATATATATATACGTATATATATATGTACCCCTAGATCATGAATGGCTAAAAATTCAATTTGCATTCAAATATTGATTTTACCAGAACTTTAGATTCAAGAGAAGATAACCAGAAAATTCTGCTTGAACCTCTAATTGAAAAGAATTGAGCTGTTACAGAAAGCTTAAGGGCTACTACATCACAGGTTTGATCTAAGAAATATTTTTAGTAGTAAAGTCTCACAATGACACGACTTGGCAGTTTTATTTATAAACACGTTGTTTGTAGACTTTTAATCCAAAAGCACTGAATAACATTTTTTGTAAACCATGGAGTACAGTGAAATTAATACCTCTCAGAGATAAAATAGGCCCAATGTAACTAATCAACCATCTACCTGTCACGTAAAGCAGTCGTCAAAGTTTCCGTTTTAGAGATTCCTGTTTACATGCTTTCATACGTTGCCCCCTGATGAACTCAATTCAGTATTAGGACCCCACCTGCCTAATTGAATTTATAGGAAGTTCCCTCTTCTTAATATACTCTTTGTAGATGATGTTTCGAGATCTGACCTGTTTACCTCAAACAACCTTCGATCTATCTCAAAAAGCAATAGTAGTCTGTAATACGCAACATTCAGTCACCATTCATCCCAAGTTCCGCCGTCAAGGAATCAATGTATCGATAATCATAACGACATAGAAAGGTGCAGATGAAACTAATTGTACAAAGTATCTCATATCTCGACGATTGCACTTTTTGGAAACATCGAGGGCAAATCTGTTTTCAAAAGTTTGGATCCAAGGTCTATATTGTGAATGTCAACTGAAATTTTAACATGGATCTTATCCTTAGGATGATCAATGTCACTGCCATATAAGGCGTTGTTAACACATTGGTGCCCATGCCGCCCAGAAACGCCTCGCCAGGGGAAGAGTTCTTAATACGTGGAAAACATGCTACATAAGTCGTAACAAAGTTTAAGTTGTCTCATGTGTTATTTGTACCTGCACCGAAATCAGCTGTTACATTGACGAAGACGCATACCGAACCAGAACTACATGATACGGTCTGCAGCTGTTCCAAAGGAAGAGCACATTCCTCTTCTCCTTCGCATACGTAGCAGAAAAAATCTGGTAAATTCAAATGAAAGATTAAAAAATGAATGCGTCTTATATTTAAAGTGTTAAAAGGTTAAAGCTCATATTTCTAAGCACAAGATACAGATCATATAGAAATGTAATTACTGTGTCATAATTTTAACTATATATGGACTAACAACTAAATATTAAAATAAAATTAAAAGATACTAATAAATTTACCCACCCAATGCTGATGTCTCTGTAGATGATCCAGATTCTCCTGTAAGTTCGAAAGTAAGCACAAACAGTTGTTCTTTATCTTGTAAAAAATTGAATCTGACATTTACACACATATTTCGTTTTGGAAAAATACCTAGACGATTCATGGAAAAATCTGGGACAAATTGCCTATTTTTCTTCATGCAAAACTTTTTAAAGGGCTACCAATGCATTTTTACCAATGCATCCTACTGGGAATTTAATCACAACCACATAGTCACAATAACTAAAAACGGTTTAAAAATAATCAGACTTACCAGTATTGGTAGAAGCAATAGTTGTGGATGTTTCCGGTTCTTTGGTAGAGCCTATATTGATAATCAAACGGAAATCCTAATAAGGCCATAAAAGTATATGACGAAAATTCTACTTCTAAAACTGCGCTACACTTTTGATTTCCCCGCAGTAGTATTAACGTTATTGTAATAAAGTCATACGGCACCCAGAAGTGAATGTAGTACTGTACTAGAGGACATTCCTTCACTTTTTAAAAAAAATTGTAACATGATAATGATGTTAAGGATGTTGATCTCACAACTAACGAAACAAGCATGTTTTTTCAATAAAATAGATCTCTCATCAGGAAGCTGGACGTCCAGGGCCTCTGCCCTTATCAATGTGGCTTCGGATGTCATTATGGATCAGCAGAATAAATAAAGTTTACCTGTGTCAACAACTGCATCAAATGCAATGTTACAGAGATCTTCTTCACAGAAGCAAGCTGTTCCAAATTCGCGAAAGATAAAATCCCGGATATTTGGGAAGTCAGGTCCAATGTAATCCTCAACATAACGGCGTGCTACTACACAGCCTTCAACTGTATCGACTCTCCTAAGACAGTCCCTGAAGAAATCTGTATTCGTACCAACGACTGAGGACAGAAAAAAGTTTCAATTTAAACAAAATTTTTCATGAGCGATGGGGGAATTCCCTTAGTAGAGAGTTATTAATTGGAAAGAGATAAAGCAACAGACTCATGAAAGTGCCACTAAATCCATTTCCCTATGACCAGATGAAGAGGAAGCCCTTACGAAACGAGAAATACCATTTGAAATATTTAATTGGTTTGCATCATACTGTCATGTGAACTTATGGTAAAAGTACTAGACAAGACATAGGTGAGCTCCTTCAGATACAGTGTAAAAATAATGGAAACATTTCTTGAACAGTGTCACGCATGTGAAAATACTGATATCGGGTAAAGTTTGCCTAATATGTGTTTATTTTAGATTTTACCAAGATGATGATTATCACTTAATTGGTAACGTTCCTCTGCGTTAAGCACTTTATCAGTAATTAGTGGACAAACGTTATTCATTACCAGTATTTTGACATACTTGTTGGTGAAATTTTCACCAACCCTTTTTGGTTGTACAATAATTAGTACAATACGTGAAATAAAGGTATGATACCTTTCTAGTTACCATATAAAAGCCTCTGTTAACTTTCAAAACGGTTATTCATCAAAAACCAGGAAAACATTGTGCAAGAAGAGTACTAGACTTAAGAGCAGAAGACATAAGAGAATAAAAAGAGATGAGAGACTTCTTCTGCACTACAGCATAAGGGCAGAAGAGGTATAAGACTAAAAATGTGATAACGGATTTCAATTTTTATCAAGTAGTTACATTCAATCAAAGTGACTTGTAATGGGCGTTGAAATTGATCGAAACCCATAAATAAATTTTCGATCAAAACAACAAGCAGTTTTGTCGAAATTAGTAAATTTTCTCTCCGTGATCCTCACGAAGTAACAGACAACGTGAGACGTTCTTAACACGTATTGGCTAAGTGAATCTTGCAGAACAACACAAAAAGAATATCGTCAGCAGAATAAATGAACGTGTTTTGGCCAATACATGTGAAACTGCTTTTACACAACTGACATATCAGTTACTTTCAATGTTACCAGAAATACGCTATGCAGATATATGTTGTGACCCGAATTCATCTCATTTACCCCAGTCTGGTGTTGCAGAAATCCTACAACGCACCTGGGTATGCCGGTTTGCAAGTTTTCCGCAGGCGCCTACTCATTCTTTTGCTAAGACAATACATTTGTCCTTTTTGTATTTAAAGGAAGAAGGCAGTCGCCCCAAGTTTATTTTCAAAAATTTGCTAAATCTTACAGATCTCCTCCTATTTCTCTCACAACCAGTCAAAATCACTGAATATTGAAGGTAAACCAAGGAGTAATTATACATAAGTGTAAGAAAAATAACAACAAAAATATTGTCACATGATCGATACTAGTCATTCCTGAACTAGTGTTCCAGGGTACACTCATTCAAATTGGCGCAACTGCATTTCCCTTTAAGACAGACATGACAAACCAGGGGACTGAAAACCCTTCAGAGACCAATGATGAAAAGGCTTGACGATTGAGAGGATGTAACGTTAAGAAAGAGTGTCCCGTCAGTGAACATAGCTCCTTATTGAAGCAGTGCTCCTTCCGGGTGTAAAGTTACGTTTTCGATCACCAGCATCAGGTTTACGCATTCCAAGTAGTATATATAGAATGCATGTTTGATTCTACATATTGGGGTTGTGTGACACTCCTGACAGTATTTCGAAGCGTATTATTCCATAATATCCAGAAAATAATGAGGGCGCTAAAACTTTATCAAGTTAAAGTATTTCTGAAATTTTCAGGGTTGAAATAGGCTTACGTGAATTACTCCCATTACCTATTCCTTTCTGATAGGCGAGAGGAAAGAGTTACAGCCTTCCCTGATAACAGTGTACCACAAATAGTCTCTCTTTCTAATTATCAGACAGACCAGACTCCAGGAATTCAGTCTAATGGCATCTAATTTTAAAAATATTTTGGAGAAGGACTCCTAATTCCCCCCTCCCTCCGTCAGGGCAATTAAGCCAAATAATCTTGCTGGATAGCCTAAATTGCAACATTGAACACACTGCATAATACTGGTTAGAAACTGGGCCTTTAATCCTCATCTAGCTCTGCATAATACTAATCTCGATTCGCGCTGGCAGATATCAGCAATCTTACCGTTTGTTTTGGAAAATTTTCCAGCCAAAATATCCAAGCCACCCTAACCTCCCGTGTTTTAATCATTTTTTTAATATGCTATTATTAGCATATAGGTAAGAGTGTTCCTCATCGGCGGTTTGCCGTAGGGGCACAGGAGCCGCAAGTGCCCCATTCGTTTTCAATTAAAAAGTTTGCAAAGTGTGGTCGTCATTCTCAAAAAATAATTATGATAGCATATTATCTGTTTAAAATACAAAATAGTCACCACAGTCCTTCTATACCATACGGAGTGGACCATTGATGTTGCCGGAAGAGAGCCCGACACTCCTTGAATGCCGATCTGGATTTACTCCCAACAAAATTTCATAGAATCGCTATTGCCTTAACAATAGTAGTCACTGTTTGCTAGTGTATTTATCTTGTTTCCTATAACCTACGTTTCTTCAGATCCCTTCTCATGAAAGCTGTTAATATTGACGCTGGTAGGTGATGAATTTTGCTCTCACAAGGTTATCTCATTTCCCTTCCACCACTTTTCCTTTGGCAAAATCCTGAATTCCGCTCTGGACTATTTGGCTATTTTTCATAACGTTTACAAATAACGTGATGTAGTGATTCAACAACATTTTAATGTCTTCCTTGTGACATTTAATCCATTTTATATGAGTTGTTTTGACTGTGACTATGTAAGGTTTTAATTCTTGAAAGGCACTTGCAACAATGAAATACTTACCTGGACCAAAATCAACAGTTACGTTGACAGCGGCACACGTTGATCCAGAGCTACAAGATACGGTTTCGAGCTGCTCTAATGGAAGGCCACATTGTTCTTCTCCATCACAGACATAACAGAGGAAGTCTATAAAATGTCCAAATCAATGTCCAACTTTGTAGCACTATTCCATCGTTTCCTAAAACCAAGTATGCTCTCCTAAAGAAACTACAACAAATGCTGTCAATACTTTAAGAAACCATCACATCTATATTTCTAATTGTTGATATAGTATAAAACCTACTGAAGTTTAATAATGAAACATCCCTGCTCGCCAGATGACTACTTTCTAATTTTGAATACCACCAACACTTTTCATGCAGAATGCTAAAGCCTTACACACCAGATTGGCATCATGTTATTGGAAAGCTTTACAGTAATGACAATCACCAGTACAATGTTTTCCCAGATGACATGGCAATTAGAGCTTTGCACGAGGTTATATCAACAAACAATTTGCAAAGAACTATTTATTCCTATGCATGGTTTATCTGTCAAGCTTTTACCTTTCCCTTTGCATGCACCTACGGTCTTAAGTTTTTATACTTTATAATCAATTACGTGGTATTATGAAGATTGCAATAAAGCCTTACATTGAATAATTTATATGATGTTGAAGTGTGTCAAAGTAAAATTCGAACAGATAAAAGTTTATTAAGTATTCAGTCACATCAGTAACGACGCTGGGAACTAAATATGATGTTGAGCTCAAGATGTGAAAATGAACAATTGGTGCTAGTAGCCTTTTTTGCTATTGCGATGTTTTCGAACTTATTTGTTTAGTTCCCTTAAAATGAAAAGGTAAACCTGGGGTCTATCTCAGTTCTATGAACTTCCCTAAACCTGCATCAAACCTCCTTTTTATATCTGTGAATAGGGTATACAATCTCCATGCTTTTCTCTGTGGTTATCACCAGCGTTTGTGACAAGATAACAAACAATTATCATGTAAGACCCTAATGCTTTATCATCCATTGTTTCTTTGGGTAAGAACGATATCAATAACAATAACTCCATCTGTTAGCTGATCCCAAGAAAGTCTAAGGTGAAATAAATCTCAAGCGTTGGTCAAAGGATAAATGCATGAATGTAGCAACGTTCATCCATTCAAAATACAAACATTCCACTGACCTAAAGCAGTTGCAATCGTCGAAGATCCTCCTGTTGGCATTGCAGTAGCTTTGAAAATTTAAGAAGGTATAAAATATTGTGAATGTTTTGAATTGAATAAAACAAATTAGCAGTAATTTTAAATTGCCTTGGACTGATGTAAAAAGATTAGAATTAAATCAGGTATAGTTTACATCATTCTTAATATCATCCATCATACTTAAAACCAATTTTTGTTCAAAGTGCAAACACTTTAATTATTTAACATCTTCACACAGCAGCGAACGCTTTACACCTTTATGCAACGTTCAGCAATACATATACATATAGTAGTGAACAGTAAGCACTGATGATGGCCTTTTCTCAAAATTTAAATCGCAGTGACCATGTATTTAGTATCTGTCGCTTAGTGCTTTATGTCCCAATCGAAGTCGAACCCATCAATGAGGGACTATCAATTTGTGTTCCCCGAAAGGAAAATTTGACCACTTCAAGTCAAACAAGCTGATATCACAACTAAACAATAAATCATCTTACTTTCAACCTCTGTAATTTCGTCATTACAGAGACTTTTTGAGCAAAAGCAAGCTGTTCCAAATCCACCAATAACAAATGGTCTTATAGTAGGGAATAGTGATCCAATATATTCATCGAAGTATCGGTCTGCTGATACACAACCTTCCAATCCTTCTACTGGCTGGACACAATTTCTGAGGTAATCAACCCCAGTCGTACCTTTTTTAGAGAAATAAATGTCAGTCAATAAAAATATGCGATGCCTAAAGACGGTTTAAAGAAATTGCGATCATGGCAATCATGGTAGCCTGGATTATTTTTCGTAAGTCAAGTTTGGTAAACTCTAAATGGCCTAAGAGTTAACCTCAAACCCGGTTGAATAAAAAGTGCATTATTGTGCCAATGGAGATTTAGAGGTAAAGAGATCCACTAAATTTACTGTTTATTACAAATGTTTACTGAAAAAGGGTAAGCTAATAGACAAATTACTCGGTCTTTAATTAGTAAATAGTGGTAAATCTACTTTAGTCAGAAGTATGTATATACTGGAGTATTTCCATTAACACAGGCTGTTTGGAAAATGCTACTATACATTATCAAATTCTCATTAACAGGATGTTCTAACATATCATAATTGCTTGAGACCACTTTATTTACTGTTGTACTAGCCTCGCCAACCAAACTAGCAAAGAGCGTCCATTTCAGCATTTAATTAACAAAAGTGCACTAACCATTTAGATATATACCCTAAACGTATCACGGTAAATTCGTATCAAAGAATTTTGTAAAATGAAAGTTCTCAACAGAGTCTGCAACAATAAGTTAAAACACAGAAAGCGTCCTGAGCTTTTATTGGTTTTGAGTTAAAACGCCAAATGGTAGTGTATCCATAGGACACGACAAGCGGCAACAACTCTGAAACTTTAGTAATGAATTCTTAATTTTAGACACTGGATAATTTTAAAAGTTCTTACCACCTTCAATCTCTGCTGTTATGTTGATGAAAGCACAAATGAAACCAGGGGCGCACGTTTCTACATTTAATTCTTGTAACGGTAGGTTGCACTCCTCTTCGCCGTTACAAGTATAACACTGGATAATTGTTGTTAGTGTTGTATCTGCGAGAAAGCACAACAGGTGTCAAAATTTTCCACAGAGGTAATACCTTCATTGAATACTATTCGCAAGTAAGCCCCAGATGGTTAGTTGAATGGTGGATAAAAGAGAACCAATAATTCCCTTGAACTGAAAGGTGAGTGTTTCCCACCGGACATTTGCAGGGCATTTTGCACCTTGTTGGAACTTTCTATGGATTGTAGCATGTTCAGGGTCCAGTCTGCAAACAGTCAAGTCACTACCTTAATTCCAAGAAGTGCATACCTGCAATGAAACACATCATGCACTATTTGTGAACTATAGAATACGCCCAGGTGAGCGCCAGATTTTCAGAATGAGGGCCAACGGTGTGGGTAAAATGCATCTAGTTGTGAGTACGAATACGATTATAAGACTTTTCAAGAGAGTAAGTGTAAGCGCTCAGGTGAGCACCTTAAGAGACAAGAAAGATACACACATTGCTGAAACAATTTATTGTGGACAAACTGTAGGTATAAAACGCCCGTGAACACATATTGCAATCTTTTTTGACAGAACGCCTTTTCTAGTGTTGACATATTAATATCTTTTATCGCCAGAAACGAGAAGTTATAACCTGCTGCAATAAACCATGAATAGCCATATATAGCAAAGCCCGCATAGACAGAAGACCTCCATTTTCCTTGAAATAATGAATCAAACTTACAAATGATGCTCACTTGGTAAAGTGAAAAACGTAATTTCTGAGCACATACAAAATCTTACTGAAGCATATGACGTTATAACATCACTTAAAGATTACAAGGAAATGTATTAAACATGTGAAAAAGCAGACACAGTCGCTACGTCACAAAATCAATCTAGCCTCATATATCACAAAGCAGGCATATTTAAAAGATTTTCATTTTCCTTGGAATAATGAATCATATCTGGTAATGATGGGTACTTCAGGGCACATACGAATCTTACTGAAGTCTAACACCGTCATCTTTTAAAGACTACACGCAATTGTAGTAACTACGTCCCAAAACAAATACTAGTCTGAAAGTCACAAAACTAAAAAAAGAAGACAATACCTTCAAACGTTGTAAATTTTCTCAAACTTCAACAAATTATGCATACACGTAACAATACATTCGTAAGATGGAAAAGTTATGAACATTGCTTTTGAGACCCTATCCTGAGAAAACGTACCGGTATAAATGTATACCACACCCTGCACAGTAAAATATCCATTAGAGTTGGGGAAAATATTTCAAGTTCTTAGAGGAATGTTCAAAATGCGTTTTCTTTAACATTTACAACAAACCTGTCTTCCTTGTTAAAATGGACCCCGTAGCCGAATAACACCGTACAATAATATCATACAAAACATGATCTTTTGACTTAAGCTCATGTACCTGGTGGGACATGATTTGTTATTGTAAATGTCATTCCACAGTTGAAACAACAGGTAAACTATCAAAAGTAAAAGCTCACAGGTATATATTCTTCTCAGAAGTGGATGAATGTATGCTTTACTTTTTAGAATAACCTGTCGTCCGAATGTCGGCTTCTGTCCAAATATCTAAAGAAATGTAAACCAATCTCATAGTGCCCTCTACATTCAGTACAGTAATATTTGTGGTTAGTACATGAAGTTTTAATTGTGTTGACATACCTGGTGGGATACCAGTTGGAACTGCAGTTTCACTTCTCACTGTTGAAACAACTGGGAGATATAAAGTTAAATCTCATTCGTAGATATTCTTACCACCTTTACAGTCTTTATCTATTACAATATATTTTTCAATATACAACCAAAGCCCAAAGATTCCCTTTACACAGAATATAGCATTTTAAATGTTGTCATCAGTTTTATCTTACACCAACGAAATTGAATTGAGAGTGAATACTAACCATCTACCGTTGGTTCCGAAAGAACAGCGTTACAAATACTGCTGGAACAGAAACATGCTGTTCCTGTACCACCCGGAATGGTTGACCTGATGTTCGGAACGCTGTTGCCAAGGAAATCATCAATGTAACGGTCAGCATTTACGCAACCGTCAAGTCCTTCCACAAGGCTGACACAATCTCTCCTAACATCAAGACCGTTTCCAAAACCTTAAAAATAATTTAAACGTCTTCTGTTTGGTCATTCAGTAAACGATAATTGTCATCATTTTCCAATAGTGCAATATCAATGTATGTGTAAGATATTATCTCATCCAGATGAATTTTTTGCAACTTTCTATTTGAAATACTCAAATTCGTTTTGTTAGACCAAACCGTTACAATAGTTATGTTGTATGGAGATGAACGGTAATATGTTCGATGTATATAGAGAAAGAGGGAACAAACACGTTTTGTAGAATGAAAATTTATAAGTTAAAATCTATGACGAAATCAGCACGTCCAGGCGTACACAGATATTGCTTTTGTTACAAAGTCATGCCACATAGAATGTTTCTTATCCAAAAAAAAATGTCATAGATCGTAAATTTTATCTTAAAAATTTTCTACGCTATACTTTTAGACTATTTGTTGAACAATACATATGCTTGGCTTATCATGGTGCAGCTTTGTTTCAAAACAGGTTTATGAGTTCTTGTTTTTCCATTCCATCTCATCAGAACCGCTGTTTTTTATGCCATTCCCTTTCACCAAAGTCGAGATTCTGCCGATTTCAGTAACTCATGGTCACCGTTTTGTCACTCTTCGGATGTTGATGAGGAACTATATTCCTAACACACTCGAAGTGAGTTGATTAAAAATACATTACTTATCAATGGAAGTAAGGTTTCCTTTTTGTATAATTTTATGTTTCGTGTACCGGGAACAATTGAAGATTTCTGACTAGGATATTACAAGACTCTGCAAGTATCTTTACCAAAGGCTTATTGTTTGTATGTGCAATCCCAGTTAACTTGAAAATTCAGTTGTCATTAAAAAGCTCAAAAGTAGTATTTACCAAAGTCTAATGTGATGTTTACAAATGCACAAATAGACTCGATGTCACAAGTAATTATGACCAATTCACTAAGTGGTTGAGAACACTCCTCTTCACCTCTGCATTGATAACATGATATCGTTTCTGTAAGAAAAAGAAGGACAAAATTCATTTTTTAAGCAGCATCTAAAACGAACCAATTAAAACAGGTTTCGTATGTTTATTTCTGCAAATTCTGTTACAAGATGAAAGACGTTTGACTACCAGTACTGTTATTATTAGGTACAATATAGACATGGCAATGTACCTGTGCTTCTTGAACAAGTCATATTCGGAAAATGGCACCTGTTGACACCATATTATTGCTTGATCTATCCATCATCTATATGAACATTGTGTTCATTTTAAAGTTCTTTTAAAAAGGGTTCTTTTTTAAAGTGGATCTCCTTAGCAATCTATATGATGCATTGCCATTAGGATGTTTCTTGTACAGTGGCGAATTAAGAAATTAGAGTCTTATTTTATGATGCTAAAATCGCGATAACTAATTGCCTTGGGACTTTGCTGAGAACTATCATGCGGATGTTATGTCTTGCCCAATCTACGAGATGCTAAATGTATAAGAAAATGACAACGTTATAATCAAGGTTGAGCAAGTATGGAATAAAGATTGTGAAGAAATCAAACATAAAGGAAGGCTACTGCCTTGAAATTTCCCTGAGGAAATAGGTTAGAAATTCGCAAGATATATACTAGTGATAATTGGTAGCATTCAACTTTATTTCAGCTGTTAAAAATGAGTATCTGTGTATCGGACCCATCGTAGGTAAAAATGCAACCAACGACTATGAGAATATTATGAAAAGTAAAATTAAGAGCACCTCTGAAAGTATTTCCTTCATAAATTTCTAACAAGTATGTTGGGTGTTTATTTTTAAAGAATGACACTACATGCTTAATTTTGCTTTCAGGCGTTGTTGTAGCATTATGTTGTAGTATTGTGTCATGTCATTATCACTTGTTATCCACCTTTCTATTTCCATGCTGAAAACAAGCCTGAACTGTCATTCCTGAAAAGTCATTCACGCAAGTTTTTAGTAGTTTAGAAAGAAACATCTCCTTTTCGACAAATTGATCGAGGAAGTATAACGTTACAGCGAAATCACTATACAAGTAAAGTAGTTTACATAAAGAATGATCAATTCATGAGAACATGCACTAAAATACTACTTGCAGGCTGTCTCAGAACATATCTTTCTTGAAAGTTGCAGCTTCCTCAAATAAGCTCCAAGCAAACGATGGACACTGAACTAAAATTGTCTTTCACATATGAAATATGAAATGACAAATGTTCTGCCAAAGTGAAGAAAGAATTCTAAATTTGTCTAGCTTAATTTACCCTGCGGACTTCACTAAAACATGTAATATTACGAAACAAAAGTCTTACATAAAGGTTAGAGAAATTAAGAGAAGATCAATATTT
>WURT03514276.1:7899-21553 GCA_009936505.3 Holothuria glaberrima | reverse complement strand
CACCACTTTGTCTTTTTTTCCTTGTTTATGGAATCCAGTACGCGTACTTCAATATATATATATATATATATATATATTATTGTAAGTGGGTGTAGGCCTAATCCCGACTGACCGATGTAAAACGTACTCAATAGTTTTGACGGTAGAGCAAAATCTACCACAATATTGGATTTCAAGGCACTACCGGTCGTTTCGTGCTAACGCACTCTTCAGATAGCTGTGTATGAATGAGCCTTTCTACAGAGAGTCTACGTTTTGATGATCCACTTGGTTTATCTTATTGTGCCTGTTATCGGAGATGAGCTCCAAACGTGAATTCAGTTGAGTAGGATATACCTGTTTCTAGTGGATAAAATGAAGAACTTTTCCTGAATGCACAGTGAACATTGATTGCAGAAAGTTCGGTGCGTGGGGTATAGGCCTACTGATAAAATAAACCACTTTATGGCGTTGGCTGATTTTGACCGTTTAATGCTCCATATTGCTTTGACAACTCGGTTTCTTTTCATATTTGTTACGGCTGAATGATGTAAGGTGGTTGTTTTACCTCAATTTAAACATACCCCCCGTCATGCCAATATATGTCATGATGTTTCCCAATGATGTGACGTAAGACTATCCGTAATTTATCAAGCTGACGTTATTTTGAACCACGTTATGGTGGCCCCCCACGAGGTCTACAAAATCGTCCTCCACATGAATAGTAAATGCCCTGTAATTTACATGAACGGCGAATTTTTCAGTGAAAATCCAAAATAGCCTTTTCCTAAGTGGAAATAACAAAGTTATACCCTGGCTGAGAACATTTTCCCTTGAATTAAAGTGTAAAATTTTATTACACTTGATCGTCTTATGTTTGTTGAGTCTTGAAATTGTTAAGCAGTCTGTACGAACTAATAGTTGAAACTAAGGTAAGACACGAAAATGGAATTATTGTGGTTACCCTCGGCATTTGTGAAACATGTGTCAGCTTTTTATTAACCGTAAATGTTACTACAAGGTCAAGGCAATTTCACGACTATATGCCTTTTACTTTTTTACATGTCACACGAAAAGTAAACGGTTTTTTGTTTATAATTGCCCAGCCAGTTCAGTGATATAGTACACAATTATGTGTTGGCTTACTACGTCACACGCCACAAACTTAGTTCCACAATCTACACTCAGTGTATCATGCAGCAGCGTAAAACAGAATTATGTATAGGGCCATCTTTTCTTATATTGTTTTTATCGTTAGGCAGGTATATTTCCATTTCAATGACCTCTCATCCGTAGAAAAAGATTCTTACTCAAAGTCGTACACATTGTATTCGTCTATGTTTGATGGTTCTCTCTTAATTTCAAGTCGCCAGTCACATTTGTACAAGTACTTCACCCGCTTACCTTTATTTTTACATGAACACAAGTTATCTCTGACAACAAATTAAAAAACAATACTGAGTATTAATAACAAACCGAGATCGAGTGCCACAAGAATCCTTACCTGAGCAAACTGCATAAGACGTCGTTTCCGCAGAAACTATTCAATTATCTTTCCTGGATTCCCATCTTGAATTCACGCGAACGACTCCATATCACCTATTTTATGTAAAACACGTGTAAACGATTCTGTCGTGATATGTCTCCGAATAGAACGCACACACCGACAACAAGAATTATCCAACTTCAACAGCTGACTCCAATAGAATTAAATTTTCTGTCTTTCGTTGCGTATAATCTGCCGTGTTTCCCGCCGTAGGAGGTCTCTCTAGCTTATACAACTCCTCGCGAGCTATGTCTCATAATATCTCACTTGCGTTGTGTATGTTACCGTAGTTCATTCGCGACAAGGACCGTCCGCGCGCTTAACAAAAATATCAATCTGTTCTACTATATTTGGAGAAGATGACGAGTCGTGATGGCCCGAGGAGATGTTTTCTGTCTTAACAATGAACTGATTGCAACGGTTAATGAAAATTTACACATAGATCGTTTTTATTAGAGTACGGATGCCGGGTGATGCCACAGGGGAAATATTGACGGTGTGACGGATATGCGTTCTGTTTTGTTTCTAAAAATAGCACAGATACAACATCAATCATGTATGTCATTGGTCCTAATAAAAGTTTAATCGAGATTCAGAGCTTTTAATGCGCAATTAGATCTTAACGAATGATTTATGAAACCCTATTGTAGGAACAAGGCTTTCTGTGATATCGGCTCTGAAAACTTTGAACTGCTAAAAATGTCTTTCTGTACAGTCCGAAAAAAAAGAATAATATAATTATTTTCGGCCTTGTACAGATACTTAATTTACTATAATTCAATATAAAAGCAATTCTAAGGGATAGATAATGTTTTCTTTTAATGAAAGACTGTCTCCTTGCCACCGAGTTCTGATCTTAGTGACCGATATCTTTTGACAAATTCTGACTTCTGACAAAGAAGTAGAACATAAATTGACATATTCACCAAACAACGGCTAATATTTAAAAAACATTCGCAAATTTTATTTCTTTTAGTAATTGAAAACTTGCGGCTTTGTCACTTACAATTTTCACTTATGTATTTGTTTTATCTGAAGTTCAAACAACCGAATCCGTTGGGCGTATAAACCAAGTAAATTTCCAAATGGCGGTAAAGTTTCCAAAGGGGTACCAAATTGAACGTGACCAACTGCTCAGACTTCAGACCTCATCATTGGTCTGTCCTAAATGGCTCCTTTCTATAAACTGGCTGAATAACATAGGCTATATCATATGTGTCCTTAGCCAAAAGGCTCTGCTGAGTTTAACAACATGATATACCCATGGTCGTCTACACTCGAATCGTTATCTCTCATAGTGTAATACTTACATTTTATATACAAGTGTAATAACATTGCATTTGCCTAAATGCCCTTCAAATCGAACTTCTTTTTTTCCCACACAATAGAGTACAAGATCTTCGCCATGGAAATCATGTATAGATTGAAACAAATCGATACGGGCCTATTAGTTTTAATATTGTTGTCATAGCAACGGTTATAATAAAATGTATAGCTCCTCTGAGGCCCTCTATATCGACACAAAATTTGCTTTTCTCTTCTCTTTATTTTAGTCCACCGTTGTACTAAAGTGAATTGCCTTTCACTATACTTCTCTGTATCCCTTTATGTATGTTATTTTATTGGTGGTATCGTCTTGATTACACAGTTGTTGTGGTAACGAGTAACATGTTACAGGTTTTATAGAGTATCAGATTTGCACACTTGCACGAGCAAAAAAAGTAATGAATATACGTAACCGACGAGTTCCAGGAATGGCCAGGAGATTGAAGAATTTCTTACAGCTTATTAGATGCTTACAAAACGCCTAAGGATTTGGTCAATTTTTTCACAATGAGAGTGTGAGTGACAAAAATTAAAAAAGAAAAAGAAAAAGATGGCCAGGGATTTAACCATTTATTACGATCAAATGATCAAATGAGAAGTTAAAGCAACAGGTTACTAAGTTGTAGGGGTAGGACCCTTTTCAATATTTCTGTTATGGTTTGGTGTAAAAAAAAACAGCAACAGCGAGGAAAGAATACAGAAAAAAAGTCTGACTAGCTTTTTATTTAACACGCTTTCCTTAAATTCTTACAAAATCTACAAATTTTAAAAGCTAGGTGTGTATTTGCAATATAAACTCTATATGCTGATCTTTAGTTTTTGTAACGTTAGGCTTTTCGTAGTCGTAGGGTAGATTGACGTTATAGAGTTATGAAGCGATTCGGTATCTAAATTCGTTGACAAATGTTTGCTTAGGTCCTTCAGGAATTTTCAGTTGAGTAGAATCTCCTAGGCTATATGTTCTTGCACAAAGTCTGGTTTGTTTGTGTATGAATGTAGGAACGGTGAGATCTTATTGGTAAATAAGTAGGTCTGGTTCTGTGTGAATTGAACCTATAGTCTGTCTGTTAGGTTACTTTTCCAGCTAATATGATCTCCCTGGTGAATGCGACGTCTGGATTTGTGTTTCAAATTCTAACCTACCACGCTCTCTTTGGCACTGACTAAAACAAAGAAAAATGGTTCCAATGCAACCAAAAGTGCACAGTCTATAATATAATACATTCCAAAAAATATTCCAGTTGCATCACTGAGTCCCTGGAATGGTATTTTTTTTTGATGAAATAA
Organism: Holothuria glaberrima; assembly: GCA_009936505.3. Lineage (NCBI taxonomy): Eukaryota > Metazoa > Echinodermata > Holothuroidea > Aspidochirotida > Holothuriidae > Holothuria > Holothuria glaberrima. The sequence continues at coordinate 17,415 of WURT03514276.1, read as the reverse complement.
AAACTGCATGGCACTGTTTACATTGCAGTTTCTACCCCCCCCCCCTCTACTTTTAGTATGCACTGTGTACTTGTATAGTGCTACAGTCTTTACTGACAGCATTACTCGCCTCAAAACCCTTTAGGCAGAGCTGATTATATAGACAAATGTGTTTATTTTTTGTCTATGCTCCTCATAAAGAGCATAGCTTCATTTTGTGTCCAATTTTTGCAGATAGCATTATAAAGAGGTGAGTTTTCAGGCTTTACAATACTGTCAGAAATCACCTGACTTTTGCATGACTGCAGCATAACTTGGGTACAGGCTACCTAGTTTTCTTTAGAAAACGGCCAATGAACAAGTGTTCGAACATTTTAAAATAGATCTGATCAGAGCGAAGTAGAATAACGAGTTAATGACATGTGAATGGCGCGTAAAAAACAGTTAAGGCCTACATGATGCTAGGTTCACAAGATAATCATACATGTTTAGTAAGACCACCATTGCAGCAACACATTTGTCCACACAATACATGTTACTGGTGCGTTAATTCGTGTATTAGGTCCCTGTAAACTCTTAAGGAGAGGGGTTCAAGGCCTACAAGATCGTCAGATGTTAAAGTGTAACTTAATTGTGCTGAAAAGTACACAAAATATTCACTAAGTTATACACCCTAAGACAGAAAAATCCCGAAAAACGGGTTTTATGCCTTAAAAGTTACTCGAGCGTGAAATTGACCCTTTTATGTGCCCACATGGTCTTACCTAGTACGCAGGCTGACTCAGAATTATTCTTTATCCAGGTAAATTGACAGTTTTGAAAAATGTTCTATAGGTAGCGGACCACTAATTATTTTTCCATTGACTTACGCACTAATTTTGGTCCATTTTGTGGCCTCTGGACCCTTGTAGAAGTTTTCAACGGGCACAAGCTACCCCTCATATGAAAGCTCACGAGTAGGACTTTCACAATAATTTCAAATTTGTGTACCATGACCATTGAAAATTTGAGCTAGAAGGGCTTGTGTAATACTGTAATAGGGTGGTGGTTCCTGCTATTTTTTACTCATTCAAAATGCCATTTTGCATCGCGGAAGGATATGCTGCAAAAAAGTGCCTGAAATACCTTCAATTTTCTTTATTTTTGCAGGATGAGTACTTCAATTCCTTTCCTACCAGAAAAATATCACAAATTGAACACATCACTTCAGCACCATGGTCTAAACTGTCCCCCAAAAGTTTTTCTAGGGTGTTATATTCCCCTTGAATTAGTGGTCCGCTACCTGAAGGTTCATGACCACGGTCCACACTGCGCCATTTCCCAAATAGAAAAGTGTGGGAAATATGCTATGTTTGTACAATTAAGTGGTATGCTACCTGTAATCCTATCAATGGAAAAGGAGAATTATAACTTCGAACACTCCTGACCTAACTGTATAATTGCAAATGTAAACTAAATGTTTGCATTCTGACCTAGTACTCCAGCTGTCCAGTACACGCTGGAAAAGTCAGTATATCACAATAGGCGTTACAACTGCAACCGACCCTGTCAAACAGAATCCTTCAGTACACACATGGGCGTGGGGACATTTTTCTAGGGCTGAGCCGCTTTTGCCAGAGTGAAACATGTACTACCCTAGAAATTGCCAGATTTTGCCAATAATCTGGTCAAAAAATATTTTTCCAGCCCCTGGCTTGTGCGCCTTACACGTATTTTCCGCACAATATTAATTATCTTAATTAAGTACTTAAATGTTGGCGAGAGCTTCGTAAAGAAACCTGGTGTACACAAGCATGTGCACACGATCAGCCACTCGATCTGAATTTATAAGCCACAGAGTCCCCACCCACTCATATTTAGGGGTCGCTAAGCGTGGTTAAAGAACTGCCCGTCAAGGCCTGAGTTAAATAAAATTAAAATAAAGGGACAAAGTCTTCAACCAAGTGTATTTTTAAATCACCCAATAAAGTTTCTATTTACTCCCTCTAATTCCATCAACTGTCTTTTCACATCTCATGGAGCCGCAAGTTCCTCCTACAAGGCAATTTCTCATTGAGAGATGTAGACACTATGATTCCAGTTCCTTTCGAAACATTTTCTCCTCTCTTCGCATATGATTTGAGAACCTGAATGTGTTGTTTCTCTGTAAAACAACTATGATGTGCATTGCATAAACGTTATATTCACTGGCGGAACTGCAGGGGCGTGGGGCGACAGCCCCATGACAGCCTGTCGCCCTTCCACTCCCCCCCCCCTCCACTGAGATTTTGAGTGTCCAAAAAATTACATCATGTGCGAAAAACATATTCCATGACCACTGATGCTAAAATGCAAAATTTCGGCATTTGTCACATTACACGCTTCATATCTTATAACCATTATTCCGCAAGAACACATTGTGACCAAAGCTGTTTTACGACAAAAGTAAGCTACATCTTCGACCTCTGTAGTGACCCTACATCAGTACAGAATCTTAGAGCAATTAAATGGCACGAGTAGCACACACGGTAACATTCGTGACATGTACCGTATTTGTCGTTACACATTTTTTTACAACGAGTGCCATGCTACAGCCAAAATATCACAAAATAATGATAATTTCTAAGAACGTAAAGATTTGACATTTTGCCCTGTAAGCTACCTTACCTTAAGAAAAAAATTTCAGGGGGCGGAGATACCCTCCACTCAGACACACCTTTTCTTTAGAGCCAATCAAAAGAAAAATGGCGAAAATTTTCCAATTTATGATCAGTTCGAAAATTGATCAAAGATAGCACCATTTTGCGTCTAAGCTATCTTAAATGAACAAAAAATTTCTCAAAGGGGGACACCCTCCCCTTAGACCTCTCCCCCAGGTCGGCGATCACACAACATACTGCATCCTCCCCCTAAAAGAAATCTGGCTAAGCCACTATTAACGACATGGCGCCCTCTCTTGACATGGACAAGTCCCTCCCTAGCGCTCCCCCACTAAAAAGATCCTGGCTACGCTTCTGGTAATATTGATCTGTGTAATTCATTGACCCATCGGGCTTTCTAACGTACATTTCGAAGAAGGCTAGTATACACCGGTAACCTAGTAATAGAGCATATTTATTAAAAATAGGCTGTCTTCTTTTATGTCAATCGAAAAACTCTAACCAATTACAAATTTCAGGATAATTTCATTTTGGGGTGAAGAGTATCACCTGTAACTCTTTCCTGTTATAGACTTCTCTTTCCCATATACCCACTCTCTAAAAGAAATTAAAAGGAAATTACAAAATATACCGTACTGGCGTCATTCAGGGGATGTTGCTCCATGGTATATACCCTGGTTGGTGATATTGCAATTACGCCAGTGGCCCCACTAAGAGGGGCGTGAGGGGGATTTGACCCCGATCAAGGCCCTTTCTCCAGCACTGGCCCCAGCCCACTTCTGTGGAGGAGCATTGCGCACAAGCAGCTTTTGACCCCCCCCCCATTTCTGGTTGTTCCTTCCCCACCTTTGATATCCTGGCGGTGCTGATGAATTTCCCCTACTTCTTCTTTTTCGGCATGTCTTACAGGCACAAAAAGTAAGAGAATCAAAATAAATGAAAAATTTACGTTACATTCTATGATCTACGAGAAAATAAAAACAACTTTTATTGAAAAGTGAAGATTGAAATTTCGTTGAATCTGTAAAAAGATGTAGGTTGAATGAACATACAGCTGGTCAAGCATAAACGGCTACTGGTTTGCCTGCGTGTCAAGCTGTTAGCATATTACTTGTTCAGGGGGTTGGGAAGCTTTAAACAGTTAAAGCAGGGCTGAGCAAACAGAGTCAGTTTCCGAGGTAGTTACTGGTCTACTTAGAAAGATTTATCTCATCTCAAATTCAACCATGTTACAACTTAACTAAAACTAGCAAAGGAAGCCTAGAAATATTTGGCTACGTACAAACTTCGAGGAGCGGCTCCCATTTGACAGAGGGAACATCCGTTTCAATGACCCCGTGGCCTCTTGAGGAAAAGGTCTGTATGGTGTCAATCCCCGTGGGAGTAGCAACCTCTAGCAGCAAACGAGGCATTTCATCGACTCAAGGAGGAACCCAGTAGAGATTATTTTCCTTTGTATTACACACTAAGTCTGGTTCGTTTCGTGACCTCTGGATCCTTGGAAACGTTCTGAATAGGTACAATCTTACCCCTCATATGAAAGTTTGAAAATAGGCCTTTCACACTGTTGTTAAATTTCTTAAGCTTTACCACCGAAATCTAGTCTATCGGGCTTCGAGAACTTTTGTAATAAGGTAGCATCACTCACAGGGATTTCTCTCCTCATCATCAAAAACGATTAACATCAAAGTGCGCAAAATCAAGCCTTCAGCAGAAGGGGGCAGGGCAAGAGCCGGACCCCTAGAAATGCATCCTAGGTAATAAAAACTTATTATTGTTCCAAAGCATTTTCAGTATATCTCACCCCTTAAAGGGAGAAGGCAGCCCCCAAGTTTCTTTTCAAAAATTTGTTAAATCTTACAGATCTCGTCTTATTTCTCTCACAAGTATTTTTAAAATGTTCCTGTGTAAAATCATTGAATATTGAGGGTAAACCAATGAGTTATTATTCTGAATAAATTCTGAATAAATTCAGGAAATAAGTAACAAAAATATTGTCACATGATTGATAGGAGCCATTCTTGAACTAGGTTACCGGGGTACACTACTTCAAATTGGGGGGACTGCATTTTCCCTTTAAAAATATTTCTCCCCTGCCCAGGAGCTATCTCGCCCTGGTTTGTACCTTATCTGGTCTGCCGAGCCCAGGCGGCGAAACATGTTTTCAGTTTACAGTGTACATACAGTTTAAGATCACAAGAGTATATGTTTTAGAAGTTAGAAAGAGACTCTTATTCATCCACCTCCTATTTGCCCATTAGCCAATTCCTTTATTGAAGTATAAAATGTTGAAATTTATTCTATAGTCGACTGCGCAATAATTGTGCAACTCACATTACCTGCTTTTGTTTCCCATTGAAATTAAAATGTTTATATCACCTTAAAAAGTTCCCTATTTTCTTGTATGCCCGTGTTGTATAGAGAGGGTTTGTATTGTCAAGGCAACCTGTGACAGTATGAAAGTGATCACATTTTGGAAAAAGGATTAGCGGCTTTCGGAAAAGCAAAGAAAAACAAAGACCGTAATTTGAGTAGTACAAGAATGACATCACAAATAATTGCACAGATACCATTTTAAAGGCAATAGGCAGTCGCCCCAAAAATTTGCTTTGAAAAATCAGCGAACTCTTGCAAATCTCCCCTTATTGCATTACAAGCACCTCTGAAGCCATTTTGAACATTACTCTTACAAACAATAGGTAAAGCAATTAAAAATTCTCCTTGATTCACAATTCACTAACAAAAATATTGTCACATGATCAGAATAGGCCATTCATGAGCTAGAGTGACGGGGCATACTAACTCTGATTGGGGTGACTGCATTTTCCCTTTAAATTGAGTGAATCAACTTCCTGAGTGAATACATGTCAACATTTCAGTTCTCAGCTCAGAAATATGTTGTGAAGATGTGAGTTGGACCATTTGGATTAAATTTCAAGGTTTGTAACATATATGTTTGAAAGTTCAGACTTTAGGTACACTAGTTTTGCATAATGAGTACTTCAATTCCATTGCTATAACTTCTATATTACAGACTGAGCACACCCATGCAGAAACATGTTATATCAGTATATATGCAACTACAAATTTTTAGGGTCTACATTTGTCAGTCAATATTTTGGTGAAGAAAAAATATTTTGAATGACTGATATGTTACCCGAGGGATTCATTCTTATTATGTCAAAAAGATGTCTAACCAGCCGTCCAACCAATCACCGAGGAATGGAAAGAGAGGCGTATTATGACGTCATGTACATCAAACACGACTAAACGGAGCAAAAATCAAATATGAGTGATGGATGCACATCACGACAACGTTGGAGGTGATACGTTAACTGCATCTAAGATATTTACAAACCGCTCTCGGGTTTCAATTCAAAATCGTACTTTGATGAGCAATTTTCGTAAGACCTTTGGGTACGTCACCAGTACGTTGGATGCTCCGACAATTTCGGTTTCCTACGGCAATCAGACGTGACAATGTTTGGATGAAAAGTTTTGAAAATGATGCATATACAAAGTGTAAGCTTCATTTGAAGTATTTTATGCCTCAAAATCACTGCAGATCTTCAGATATTGAATGGAACGATCACGTTTTTGTATTGACGTTACGTTTACTTTTTCATTTAAATGTCGAACCTCGTAAATAGCAGTTTGTTCTTGAGTTAAGAGAAAGGGCCTTCTAAAGGAAGAAATCGATAACCAAGATTGCAATAGTTCTTTAGGTACTGCAGTTTGAAATGATCGTAGTTCAAGTTTTCAAGGCTTTTCGATTTAATCAGGGAATTGTCCCTAGTGGCAACTCTCTTATGCAATAAAGAGCGAAATACTGAATACTCTACAGTTTGACGAGTTGTAAAAAATCGATTTACTTTGTATTCGTAAAGATAAGAGACCTTTTAAACAATTATTTTCAAATGACCTAAGAATTTGAAAGTTTGCTTTCGGTAAACGTTATATGACATGGTTTAATGATTAATTTATGGTCAGACAAGGAAATTTTTATTTTTTAAATTTATTCTTTAAGTTTCATCATCCCGCCTTAGCCCCTTGGGCATGGAATGATGGGACAAATATGACTAACGGATATTTTTGAGGAGGGGGAAGTGGCATGTTTTTGAGGAGGGAACGGGATGATAGTTTTACCTAAGTAATTTTTTGACATCTACCATAACTTTTGTCACTCGTATCTCGAGAAAATTACAAAAAAAGAGAAATTCAACGACAAAACGGCGCACGACAAGGTTACGCAAAAATCCAGTCACGCCTCACCACAAGATTACGATTCAAAACTGTTTACATAACGATGCGCAACCTCTTCGCGCTCGATAGTTTTCTTTCGACAAATTGAACAATCATGCACACCCAAACTAAAATCGTAGGCGAGCTTGTGGTCTCGTATAAAGTTAGCCTTTAAGATTTCTCTTGACTGTATGTATATGACGCCATAGGACCGTGGAAATTGAAGCGCGCCCTCGACTGAAGTAAGCCCGTAACTAACTAGAGTACAGATCTATGCATTGACGTCACGCGACTCTATTTTGGTGGCAAAACAATGAAGCACATGGCATGCACGCAGTAGACTTCGCACGCGCGTGTAGCGTCCGACTGGTTGACAAAGCTGTCTGCACTTGTTGATGTAACTTGCAATGATACGCGCTTGCCTCTAAACGAGAGGGCACTTTGTGCCCTGTGACGTTATATGCATATGGTCTATACGTTACACTTATATTCTGTCGTCTTCCATGACGTCGGAGTCGGTTGTCAAGTAGATGGTGACGTCAGTGCAAAGGGGTTGTTAACTGACGCATGAACCTACATAGCATGTCGATAAGTTTAAGAGCATACCTTTGTGGTATTACTTATGTTTTTGTTGAGCATTCCTGCCTTTGCTTTATTCTAAAATAAAATTGTGTGGTTGAGAAAAGTCTACTGCATGCTTGTAAAGTATTTGGTCATGCGAAGGGTTGTCGGTGCTCTGAGGTCACGCAATAACAATACGGAAAGATGACATTTTTGACTCACAACGTGCACGATTTAGGATAACACAGAAAGGCAACAACACAGCGAAATATAACCTGAAAATAACAGGAAAATTTTAATTACTTCGACATATTTCAGTCTTTCCTTAGCAGTGTACCCTGCTGTTAAATTGCTTACCTTTGGAGTTAGATCCGAGGTAATTTCGTTTTACGATCTTTACTATGAAACATTTGAAAAGCTCTGTTGATTTAGTTTCTTTTGTCAACTTGAATTTTGAGAAGAAAAAACGTCAACATTCTCTTTTACTTTCAGGTGGAGCTTCTAACAGATCGACTTTTACGCCGAAGTTGAATCAGGACAGCTTACAAATCGTGGGCCAATCGGAGCAATTTTAAGGCCGGTTCATACTTCAGCATAGCGATGTAAAGCTATGGAAATCTCTAAGCTATACGTCTATGATTGACTCGAAATAGCAAGGAAGGGATGACCATAATTATATGGTTCAGTGTGAATCAGCCTTAGATTTTAGATTTTATTTTACAGCCATACAGACCTTAGACAAATGACGTCACAAGGTCATAAATACCGATGTGCGCCTGGAGAAACATGTATAGTACACTATGATCATGTGTAGTATCTGTTCTTTTCAGTCTGAGGGTCAAGAGGTTGGTCAGTTAAGCTTGTTGTCCTTTCGAGGACGTATGTTGTTCTTTCGGGGACGTAGCTCCTCTGGAGCAGGGTGTTGCTCTATACCATCTCCCTGGTCTAAAGAGCAGAACTCCTTCCGGAGTAATGTTTGGTTTCGCCCATTAGTTCTTCGCCAGAGAGTCGAGGGTACTTTGGAAAAAGTATATAGTACACACTTTTACTCATTTACGGCATGTCCTCCAGGGTGGCCGGTGTGCAAGTAAGTGATGACGTTAATATATATGGCTTATTGTGGACACACGTGGGGAGTTTGTTGCACGTTTCATCTCGTATGGTATAGCACACAGTTGGGGCGCACTAGTGGCATCACTGCCTGTATCTGACTTCGATTAATAGGTCACGTTGTGTACACTTCCATTGATTGATTATGTTTGTTGTGTCTCGAGAAAGTTAAAGCTTTCGCACCTGATATGTTGTTTTTTTACGTTACCAATAGAAACTTAAAGGCTCTCTAGTCTCACCCTAGACATTAATAATTCCCCTATTAAGTTAACTTCTAGCCCCTCCTCCTTTTAAAACCAAATCTTCTGTCTGTTTGACGGAGATTAGGGCGAGCAGGGTTTTCAACCAATTGTCAAAGTTTGACAAGTGGAGGATCATATGGTGGTCCCAACTTTTAGTGGGCTACAACCTCTGAAACACAGTATCCTACATTGAGTTAAAATTTCTTAGGGCAATATTGTCAAACTTGACACAGTGTGCTTTAGCTTAATTGAGAACAAAACTGACTGTAAAAGTCACTACTGTTGACCAACCATAGTGAATTTGTATTGCTTGAATGCTAATCAAAGTGCAGTTATCAACTGTATTTAGAACTCTAGGGCTATTCCTAAATATGTTTGGGCAGAGAGTTGCTAGCAACTTCTTGGTTTGGGGGATACCATATTCCCTTAACGTAAGTGAAATGGGCCTTTATGACAGTGCCCGGGGTAGAGTTTTCTCAGAGAATTTTACCCAGGTCATTATAAAGTCTCATGCTTTTCCGTTACCTTCACTAAGTTCCCCCCTTTTCTGAGGCAGGATTGAGCACAGATTTGATTTGAGGTGCAAACAGCTGGAATAATTTCAGAACGCAGAGATCAAAATAATGGAATCAATTTCCCGGCAAAATTACTTGATAACTTCTAACGACTGAGCAGCAACATTTTATATGAAATACACATTTGCAAGATGAGATCAACATAAACCTATAAGTCTTTTCAAATAA
>WURT03514166.1:0-21555 GCA_009936505.3 Holothuria glaberrima | reverse complement strand
GAGCCACAACTGGAAAAAAGGCCGTGGCTGGCTCGACTTGAACCAATTGGTTGGAAACTGGGTCGTTAAACCTCATCTAACTAACTAACTCTTGGAAAAGGTACGGAAGCTTTGAGCTCCGCTAGCAAAAAATCTTCACCGTCATGGTATGACAAATTGAATTTGTCATAAATGGCCAATTTTTCAGCTTTCTTGTGAGGGATAACTTGTACCTGACGAAAACTTCTACAAGGTTTTAGAGGGTACTTTACTTTTTCAAATTAGTGTGTAAGTCAATGGAGGAATTATTGAGGGTATGCTACCTTAACCCACCAAGCCAGCTCTTTATTAGTATGCGCTGCCCTCTTCAGGACCTGCGCCTACGAGGGCTGAAGCTGAACCTGAACCTCTAACTTTCGGAAAATTTTTTAAAAGAACTATTCCTTGTATATTATTGTTCTTAGATGCTAAGTTGAAACCGTAACGAAAGGGCGAGAAGTGCCCTAAAATTTCACTAGAAAAGTTGCATCCATATTCTGCACAGAGACTTTCAATTTCAAAACAAGTTTGTCTACCAAGAAGGCAATGCTGAATTAATCCGGTGGATCTTTTGATTATCATGAAATATGGTTCCGAAAAATACGACATTATGTTCCTTCTTAATCACCTCCAAACCTTAAACAATCGTCATAAGTTTGACATCCTTTTCCTGTAGACGGTAGTGGTTATAAGCGTAGCCGTGAGGATGTAAGCGCGTAAAAATTTGGGTAGTTTTTGAAGCATTTGCAAAAATTGTTACATCTGATTTGGTAAAAACAGCACTAAAAAAGGAAAAATAAATCTAATATTCTCGGAGCAGTTGATCCCCATCGGGATGGCATGCACTGCATTGTAGCTTTCTCGTCCAAGGCCATGAAATGGTCATATCCCAACTCGTGTACCGTACCGCGAGACAGATACGATAACAACTAAGCGACTGAAGTATAGCAAGGGTGAGGCTTGTTCTGTGATATTTAGCCAACTATGAGAGAAAAGTAATCAAGCTAAAAACATCTTTGGTTCCAGCTGAAGAAACACACTATTTAAAAGCAAGTGAGTAAAGGTTAACTGTCGTGGAGACTGTCCGCCGATGAGGATTACACACTTTATCGCATCATGGCCACCTTGGCCCCACTCAAGGCTGATATTAAGCGGGCGCCGGGCGATTTTTACCTCTCGTTCCGTTTTGTTTTGCTCCCGGTCCGTTAAAAAATAAGACAACCGGGAGTCGGCAATATTTTGTTTTTAGCGCTCGCTAAAGCTTCGTTGTTTGAACGTCTCACACTTTGTATAAATCAAGAATTACTAAAGGCCACTCCTGGTCATGAAATAGTTGCTCCCGGTTCTGTCAGAAAATCATACAACCGGGAGCTACTTTTTGTCAGCTTTGGCTATCGGTCTGTGTCAGCTTAATATAAGACTTGGCCCTACTTGACCTCTGCCCTCAACTAGGTTTGAGATGAGGGTAAAAGATTGGAAAGGCCCTAGACTGCAGAAGAATTTATTCTTAAGCACAAGCGTGTCATTGTAGATTTTCTTCTATAGTATATTGGTCGCCAGTATGAGACAGATTTAGCATTCTACAAGGCCATAAATTACAGCAAATATCACTCTAAAATACTAATTTTGTCACCAGAGTGTCTTGTCGTAGTCGTCTATAATATATGAGTGTACGAGTGTCAGAGAAATTTTGGCATAACAAACGCTCTAAACTGCTGGAAAGTGCGTTCTTAAACACCGAGTCTTGAATTCCAGGCTTATCATGCGTGAGGCGCCAAAAAAGGTTGAAACAGGCATTAAACTGAAATCAGGGCTCACAGGAGAAGCCACAATCACCCTTTGATCACTCATTCATCCATAATGTTAATAAACATGAAATCATAATGCCTCTTTCGAAAATTTACATCAGACAGAATCAGCTCAGTTATTGCAAGTGAATGGGTATGTAAAAGAAAGCAAATGTGCATATAGCCTAATCTCAATTTGAACATCGCAGGAAATTGAACCAATGATGTTGTGGGTGAAACGCGCGGAAAATGGAGGTATCGGGGTAATGGCGTAATCATGCTTAATATGTTATCCTTACATTAAAATGGAATGTGTTTTATTTGTAAAAATTTAAGTTTCTGAATTGAAGGAGGGATGAAAAGTTAGCAGTAGTGACGAACCACCCCTTGTTCACGAAGTGGGGTTTGGTATCAAAGGAGTGTTGTTTCAATTTCCCTGGCAGAAAACATTGTGAAGGACGCAAGTTAAACTTGTCATTTGGGGGGAAATTTTGCTCCAGAAGTAACCTAGTACAGAGCTCAGGATTTCTGAAGAATATAGCGAGAGCGCACTTACGATAATCGCCAACGCTGTACTATGTCCTAGGGACTTGACCAAAACTAATAACAAATGGGCACGATATTAAACGAACCCATTGACGAACCACTCGAGTACCCTTACGGAGGAGCATATTATCGCAAAAATATGAAACAAAGGATTTCTTTTCTCCTTTCTTTACTCTTAAGAGGACATATTCTATGAAATTAGAAATTTTTGAAGAGTTATCAGGTAGTACACTAACATTCTAATTGACAGACACATTTTTTGGGAAATGATTGTCTTGGAGCAGAGTCTGCGTGTAACTAGTTTATTATAGAAATGATTTTATTAATGCAATGAAAATTTCAGCAGGCTTCGTCTATATCTTATGACCATAATCAGGACAATAACACTGCGGAATATTACTCTGCCCCAAATTCCGAAAATCAGAGCCTACATCTTTATACTCTGTGAAAACCGCGCATCAAGAGGGGACCGTAGAGCAATCGACATCATGAGTAGCCTATGGTAACACTCATTAGGTGTGTAGCAGGATGAGAAAGACTGGAAGTATGTATTTATCTGTAGATATTTTTCAAATATTTTGTGGGCTTCAAAAACTCCCACTGTTGGTAGAAGGTGAACGTTATGAAATGTACTTACTTCTAAATCCACGACCGTGTGGTTTTCCTGCTCACCCAGCCGTTGAACGATGATTGACTGAATTCTCATTGTTTATGTTCGTATCGACATTTTGAAATAACCTCACCTTTCCTGCATTGATATCATGGTACCAGTTTTGGAGGGGTCTCATGAAAGTGAACCCCAAAACAAAATCATTTTATATGTCAATTCGATCGTTCACTTATTTCCCTAAATTTGGTAAGAGTATTATCGTCATTTGTCTCAGTCACGAGAACTTTCAAAGCTAGCTGTTCTATAAGAGATGGCGTCTTTTTGCAAATGCTTTATTTAAAAAAGTTACTGACGTACCACATTCAGCATTGCCACCCGTAGTTTAATTTGTAATGACAAGCGCAGATTTTTTTCTAACTCCTTCGGAAGTTCGTAATTTTGCGCAGGAAATTATTCCATGAATACTCCTTAGTATCCCTTAACATGGTGAGAAGTAGAATTATTGGAAAGTTGCCAAAAAGTACATTTTCGACCACCAGTAATAGTATAGGGAAATAAAAAAAACAACAGTGGCAACGCTGTGCCCGATATGCCAAACCTTCCACAAATAGGTTGCGAGAATTCAGTTTATCTTAGGTCTAGGCAGAGAATTCTAATTTTTGGTTGGGTGAAGAGGACAGAAGCCTTTGTTGTCTAAGAGAAGGGTATATTGTCAACAAATCTCCTGAAAACCCCCTTTTTGATACTTTACAACCTTCTCTTCGGCTTTCTATTCGGGGAAAGCTTTTACGCAAAAATACGCGTGTGGAGTCCACGGAAACATTCGTGAACTATTACGAAAATTTCCTTGCTTCATTTGTGCATTATTAAATGGTATGTAAAGGCTGCCAACACCAGAAAAATAGGCCCTCCTGGAAGCTCTGGATTTATTGTATGGATCAGATGTAGGCCAAGCCCACCCCTCCTCTTCTCTTCTTCTTCTTTCTCTTTCGCTAAGCAGATCGAAGGTTGTCAGTACAGTGGTGTAATTGAGTAGTCAGGAGTTTTTCGAGGGGTGGGCACTAGCCTATCCAGATTTTACCGGAGGTGTTGGTGTAGCTCAGTTATAAGAAAATGTCAAACAAATTACCAAAAGTCATTAGCGTTGTAACTGAACGTGGCCAATAGTGTCTGCTCCAGAATATTGACAAAGCCATGGTTCGAGCACTGGCATATTCAGGATTAATATTAAGGGCTATCTGCAATAAGACAAATGTTGCAACGCAAACAAAGACACAATAGCATAGTCATAATTACTTACCACGTGTACGGGGACAGCTTCCGACATAGACCTAGGATAAATTAAATTCTCGTAACCTATTTGTGGAAAGTTTGGCATATCGGGCACAGCGTTGCCACTGTTTTTTTCCATTTCGCTGTACTATTACTGGTGGTCGAAAGTTTACTTTTTGGCAACTTTCCAATAATAATCTACTTCTCACCATGCTAAGGGATACTAAGAAGTATTCATGGAATGATTCCCTGAGCAAAATTACGAACTTCCGAAGGAGTTAGAAAAAAAATATGTGCGTGTCATTACAAAATAAACCACGGGTGGCAATGCTGAATGTGGTAATTTGTTCAAATAAATCATTAGCGAAAAGACGCCATCTTCTATAGAACAGCTAGCTTTGAAAGTTCTCGTGACTGAGACAATTGACGATAATACTCTCACCAAATTTAGGGAAATAAGTGAACGATCGAATTGACATATAAAATGATTTTGTTTGGGGGTTCACTTTCATGAGACCCCTCCAAAACTGGTACCATGATACCAGTGCAGGAAAGGTGAGGTTATTACAAAATGTCGATACGAACATAAACAATGAGAATTCAGTCAATCATCGTTCAACGGCGGGATGAGCAGGAAAACCACACGGTCGTGGATTTAGAAGTAAGTACATTTCATAACGTTCACCTTCTACCAACAGTGGGTGTCCGTGAAGTGTGCAAAATGCTTTGAAAAATGTCTAACGATAAATACATACTTCCAGTCTTTCTCATCTTGCTACACACCAAATAAGTGTTACCATAGGCTACTCATGATGTCGATTGCTCTACGGTCCCCTCTTGATGCGCGGTCTTTACAGAGTATAAAGATATAGGCCCTAATTTTCGGAATTTGGGGCGGGGGGGGGGGGGGAGTGGGCAGAATTATATTCCGCAGCGTTATTGTCCTTATTATGGTCATAAGATATAGACGAAGCCTGCTGAAATTTTCATTGCATTAAAATCATTTCTATAATAAACTAGTTACACGCAGACTCTGCTCCAAGACAATCAATTCCCCAAAAATGTGTCTGCCAATTAGAGTGCGAGTGTGCTACCTGGTAATTCGTCAAAAATTTCAATTTTCATAGAATATGTCCTCTTAAGAGTAAAGAAAGGAGAAAAGAAATCCTTTGTTTCATATTTTTGCGATAATATGCTCCTCCGTAAGGGTACTCGAGTGGTTCGTCAATGGGTTCGTGTAATATCGTGCCCATTTGTTATTAGATTTGGTCAAGTCGCTAAGACATAGTACAGCGTTCGCGATTATCGTAAGTGCGCTCTCGCTATTCAATATTGAAGATGTTTTGAATTTATTTAGACTAGAGATATCATGATTCCAATTAAGAGGCCCAAATTATTCGAGATAGCAAGAAATATATGTTTTATCTTTTGTATTCTTTTTTTTCTTGATATCTCGAATTGTATTTTGGATACCTTAGTTCAATTCTTAATAAGACCTACCGTAAGGTATATTTTGGTTTTGATATTTCTAATAATTTCTCGAACTCTCAACAATTTGAAAATTTAAATAAAATTCAAAATATATAAAATTACGTTTTGCAAACTCAAATTCGCATCTCTAACTGAATACTTAATGTCAGAAGTAATTAATCTCTGTTAAAGATACAGAGCAATCCCATTAAACGCTTGCATATTAACGCTAGCTATTCTGGACGGTGGTGATATGGTAGAGGGCTTGAAACAACAGCTCCCTCCCCACCCCTATACCGAGCAAAGTGTTTCAAACAAGTATTGATCCCCAAATAAAAGAGAAAATGTTTACAGATTGCAACAGCACTTATTGACTTACAAAGCCTTGTCGGAAATCAGTTCCACCCCTTCCCAAAATATTTCGGCTCATTACACCACTACCGTCCAATGTCACTGTTCCATGGGCTCTCCCTTCACAACTATCCAACGTTTGCCAATAATAACATGGTAATTCTCTTTCTTTGGTGCCGAAACCTATGAGAAGAATGACCACCTTACCGATACTGTCCTGCTCAATGATGTTCATTTATATCAACCACTACCCCAACCTTTTGCAAGGGGTTACCCACTTCCCGATCGGTATTTTTACAAGATTACATAACGTAGTCTTTCTTCGGTCACATCCCCCTCTCAAAGAGTTAATTTGAAAAAAATGTAAAAAAAAAATCCAGCTACAAAAGTCAGCGTTATTTTTTAGTGTTAAGAGTGTAGCCGCATGATCTTCAACCCCTCCACAACGTTCATATTTTACAATAGGCCTTATTCATTAACGTCACCCGACGTCATTCTCGAGAAAAAACAATGAAGTACATTGCATGCACAGCGTAGACTTCGCACGCGCGCAGAAGACTGCGCGCGTATCCGACCGTGCACGAATCATCTACCTGCATTTGTTGGTGTAGCTTGCATTGATTCGCGTAAAGTGAGTGAGTGAGTTGCCCTTATTAATTTTTTATTTTGAAATCTCATTTTCGGACGTTTTCTAGCGATATCATAAAAATGTTGATTTAATTTTTCCTTCAAGTTTTTTTTTTCAAGTTTTTTATTTTCCAGGGGGAGGAAATCCCCCTTTGCCCCCACCGGACGCCCATGCTGCCCTCCGGCACTTCACCAGAAAGTCGAGGGAACTTTGGAGAAGTATGACAGTTAAATGACGGCAGTGGCGTACCAAGGATTTCTCTCAAGGGGGCATGCAGTATGTTGTGTGATCGCCGGCCTGGGAGGGGTCTAAGGGAAGGGGTGTCCCCTTAGGGTAAGGGATAGATACAATGAAGCTGTTTGCTACTACTTGTTTATAATTTGTTGCTTTATCATATGTACCTGCTTAGAAGGCAGAATTTCTTTTTCCTTTACATGGGTTAAGTCCGCTTTGGAATTGTCAAACGAATTTTAATCACTTTGGCAGAGCCTGGTACCAATTGACCTCAATATTACAGTTTCCATAGTGATACCGGAATGTACACTTAGATTGATTAAGTAATGAACGACTGTTCAAACAAGCTTTGGGTGTTGCCATTTGCAATGAAATACAGTTTGCGTCGAACGTAATCTTTTGTTTTTCCCCTCCCTATTGTTCTCGTTCATAGAGCGTATTAATGACGTGGGAAGGTGACGCTTTCAAGTACCTTTTTATGATCTGTAAATAGAAATAGTGTAACGTATACAACGGGAAAGAAAAATTATTTTAGAAGGAAGCACATCGAAGCCTTAAAGGGCAATTAAATCTAGTCCAAGAAAGGAACATATTCTCCCTAAGTTTACTTCAACCAACTTATCCAATTTAGAAGATAAAACACCTACCAAAGCTCCCCTCCTGTCAAAACTACAGTGCCTGCAGGCCTGTACCGATTGTAAAAAGACCGTGTCTTCACCGACTTTTTGGCGCTCAGAAACCGACTTTTGATTTTCACAGGGGGTGTCACACCCCCACATCCCCGTATTTACGCCCCTGCATTTTATGCGATCAGACTTTTGTAGAATGTTTTGTCGCGGTTTACGGTTTTTACAAATTAATTCCAAAAAATGTTCAGTTTACATACTTAACCAGTTTATAGCAAGATGAGCCCTTCATTGAATTGTTTTTATAATTTTTGTTTTGTAAAAAATATATACATTTCTAAATGAGTAAATACATTAGTCTTGACAAATTGCCACTTTACACATATATTTCATGCAACATAGTATGCTGGAAGTTTTGGGATTACCTCAACTGCAATTTGTAGTGTACTATTACATCTGAATTACTCTTCTAACTGCCACACATGCGTGGTAAGAATTTTTAAGAGGGTCATCAATTCAAGGGACTTACTGTGATATACCAGTTGTTTTCCCCAATCTTCAGAACAGTCGTGCAGTGGAAATGGTCCATTTGAGTTATTCCAGTTGAACTGGTCCAGTTCAACTGGACCCAACCTTGAATTTTCAGCTGGGCCAGCATATGGGGCCCAAATGATTTTGCACCCAAGATTCATAAGGGGCCCATATGGTACGTAATGTGTCTTCAATGCAAAATTCAATGAGCCCCATGTGGGTTTTTCATGTTTCAAACACAAAGATACTTCACGCCACATATTTTCGGAGGAAATTCTCTGCATGACACTTGCATTGTCCTATTTACACGGCAGCACATGTCCTACAAAATCTATATACCAGTGGTAGCACTCTAACCACGGCTCTTATGTTGCAGCAGTTTCTTTTCAAAATTTTAGGATGGTTAACTTATATTTCTAATATAAAATAATAAACCGTGATATACGGTAAGTCCTTGGACTAATAGAAAATGCACCTTCAGAAAAAAAGCTGCAAAGGAATTGCTTTTGACTAACCGTTTCAAACTACCCATAGTTGTCGATAGACGCTCTTGAAATTACCCATTTTTAGGAATCAGTATTTCAGTTCAGTTTCAGTTTCAACAGTTTTTATTTCAGTCATGTGTTAAATACCGTTTTAAGTATACATATATACACAAATAAAAGACCGGGGGCCATCTACAAGAAGCTTAGCAAAGTTTAGAAGCGTGGATACCCCTTAAACATAGGGAGCGCAACTTAATAGATTACAAAAATAATAACAACAACAAAATAAACAATGAAAGACACTAAACACTGCCATCAACAAGAAAATACACCTTATTGACTTAGGGCCATTAAAGGGGGAGACTTGACGAGAGAAAAAGTTTTAATTTACTTTTGAAGTTGTAGGAGGAAGAATACCGGCAATTGATTTTATTGCGAGGAAGGGAATCCCAAACATGAGGGGCGACATAACGGACAGAATGGAGGGAGGACTAAAGTTTATAAAGCGGTGTAGTAAAGAGGTGTGTGGATCTGGTTCGATAAGAACTAATTTCGACACATCCGAAAGGAATCACTGAATATGTCTGGTAACTTCTAATTAAAACGTTGTAAAAATACCACATTGATAGCGATTAATATCGTAAATAGACAAGAAAAAACTAATTTTCTAAAGAGAGGAGGTGATGCAGGTAATGAGTATTGAAAATATAACGAAAATCTTTTTTGCAGGATAAAAAGTGGCAGTAATTTAGAGGGATAAGTGGAACCCAATACGATATTATAATAGGATAAGAAGGGAAAGACGAGAGTGTTAAAAAGAGTGACAAAAACTTTCTTGGTAAGGTCGAACGGAGACGACCGATAATCCCAACATTCTTAGATACTTTCTTCGTCACTGAATGTATGTAATCTTTCCAAGTGACGTGCTTATCAGTTAAAACCAAGAAACTTGGCAATATTTGAGAGTGGAATTTGTGAATTGCAGAGGCTAACAGACAGGGCGTAGCGAAGGTGTAATCTTTGGGGATGTAGAGATTATGTTTTGCCGACAGACCTGTTAATGCGTAGCGCAAAAAATAAACGTGAAGCGCGAACTTTAGCATATCTATGGGTGAAAAATTAAGTCTCAGGATGGATATATTTTGGTTCATAATACATCATCAAATGCAAAGATTCCCAATAATTATAATGTATTAGGCTATTCCTCTCGTCATGCCACTATACTTCTAAGCGGTTGGGGTCCAGGGGCCCGCCTTAGGGACCCTGGTGGGAGTCCAGGGGGAGTCCAGGGGTGAAGCCCCCGGAAGCTCTGAGGTATCTTTGGGTAAAAGAATAAGTCTCATGATAGGTATATTTTGGTTCATGGTACATTACCCAATGCAAAGATTCCTAATAATGTTAATGTGTTAGGCTATTCTTACCGTCATGCCACTATCATACTTAACGAGCTGAACCTGACGTTCAGAATTTGAACACTATACGTTGGCATTTGAACACTAGACGCGTCAGGCGTTCAGATACGGTAAATGTTCAAATAGGCGTTCAAAAATGGAGAAAAAGTGTTCAGAATCTTGAAACTAGCGTGCAAAATATGCTTTGAACGCCAGGATGCGCCTGAGTTTGCAGCGAAGGAAAGACACGCCCGGTATGCATGATTTTTACCCATTTTTGTGCAAAATGTGTTTGAACCATAGGCGTAGGAAGCTGTTCGAGACTGAGGAGCCTAATCTTGTTTCGTATTGTCGTCCTGGGGGAGGGGTCTAAGGGGAGGGGTGTCCCCCTCCCCTTTGGAAAATTTTTGGATATTTGAGTGTCCTTAGATGCAATTTGGTGCATCATTTTGGACAAATTTTAAGTCAAATTACTGCAATTATTTTACATTTCTTACTTGGATCTTAGGGGCGGAAGCACAGTTCCGCCTCCACAGCTCCTAACCTCCTACGCCTATGGTTTGAAGTTTAGGTTACGGTTTCGAAAACGGGCTAAGGATATCCCCTCAATGAGAAATCGGGTGCTGCTGATCCCATGGTGATGATAAAAGTAAGGAATAATGTCCAAAAAGTGGTTTTTCAAGAATATCATTTGACCTAAAATAGTGCGCATATACGGAAGCCTTTAATTCCCTTTCTTTCCCCAAGTTGCCGACGGACTCGGTCCCTCGTTCAATTACACCGACGGCCTTTGCATGATCAATTTGCCGACGGGCCTTCAACTTGAATGGGCCAATTAGATGAAGAGCCGAAAATCGAAATAGCTGATATCAGACTGGCCGGGGGCTCCCGTTCTCTCTTTCTTTTTTCTTTCCATTCTCCGTCTTCCCTTTCACTCCCTTCCTGCCATTTCCTTCTCTCTTCTTTCCCTCCACTCCTTTTTTTCCTCTTTTTTCTTTCCCCTCCCCCCTTTTCGCCGACAGACCAAAAATTTGTCGACGGCGACGAAATATTGGGGGGGGGGGGCGGGGATGTGACACCCACACACACGCAACTCGCTACGGCTCTGCTAATAGATTTAAAATGTAGTATTTATCGGCTTATTAACTGGGCTGAACAATACAGAGGTAGTCTTCTTAACATTAGGGGAAAGCTTATTGACGCAAAACCACCTGTATTGCTTCATAAATTCTTCCTAAACGACATCAAATAAGTGATTGAGGTTAGGATTCGAGTAGAAAATATTGGTATTTTCAGCATAACTAAAAATATGCAATTTGTCAGTAGCCATATGTAGGTGATTAACATAAATAATGAAAAGTAATGGGCCCAGGATAGACCCTTGAGGCACACCACAACTGATATCACAGTTTTGAGAATTCACATTGCTGATTGAAACAAATTGTTGTCTGTTGGAAAGACAGCTTTTTCACCACTGTAAACTGTTGCCTCCCACTCCATAGTGATCAAGTTTACTGAATAAGATATTATGATGGACGGTTTCAAACGCGGTAGACAAGTCGAGAAATCTGCCAGAAACAAAATGTTTTTTTTTCAAAAGCATTGGTTATCATATCAGTAAAATGAAGTAAGACATGACAAGTTGAACGACCCGGGACAAACCCGAACTGATATCTATACAAAATTTTATGCTTCAATACATAACTGAATAAACTATCAAATGTTGGCTTTTCCAATATTTTAGAAAAAAAAAGAAACAAACTGAAATAGGCCTATAATTTGTGACAAGCTCTTTTTCATCAATTCTAAAGATAGTGACGACACGTGCAATCTTCATGCGTGACAGAACAGTGCTCTGATTAATTAGTGATGGATTAAAAATATGACACAATGGCTTGGATATATAATTAGCAACATGCTGTGCCACAACCGGTGAGATTTCATCACAACCAGCCGAAATGTTTTTTAACAACACAATTTTACTGAAAATATCATCACTCGTGACTGGGTGCAGAAATAAGGAATTCTTAACAAGTTCTCCTCGATAAGACTTGTGGTTGACAGAATTAACTTCGGGAATATTTCCTGCATTATCGCACGCGATAATGCAAAAAATAGAAAAAAAGCCTAAGAGTAGTATGCATATGATTTTACAAAAAAAAAAAAAAAAAAAAATACTCCCAAACTCAGCCCCCCAGGTTTCTCGGCAGTCCTCCTTAGAACTTTGCTCTTACACCACACTTAAAAAACCCTTAATGGCCCATTGACCCAGAACATAGATTGCATGGATCAACTTCTGGCTGGTCCTTGAGAGGCTTTAATTGTCTGTAGTTCTTTTAGTGACATATAGAAACGTCAGAAAATATTTTTGAGTGATTTCGATCTGTCTACAAAGAAAAATACTAAATTCTTGACTATCTTGAGCTAATTTGCACTTTGCTCTAACTAGGTCTGCTCCAGCAAAAGTAAATTAGGCTAGTTAACTGGCCACCCGAAGGTGCTTCATTCCGGAGCACAACCGACTTCGTCGGCTGGGCAACCGATTTTAGAGGCAAGCCTATGCCAAGTGGGAGAAAGCCGGATTACCCGGAGAAAAACCCATGTACATCGAACTGGATTCGAACCCATGCACATGTGAAACATTGGTGCACAGCAGCTGGTATGGACCACTCTGCCACTCGACGACCCAGGTCTCCTCCGTGGCTTCGTGGCCCTGAGCTCTTAAATAGATTGTTTTGGTAATAATGTAGTACTGAGTACCATTCCGGTTACCATGCTCAATTTAGGTCGGTAAGAGTGTTTTGGCAGTTGGTATACCGTGTATCTGATAATGCAGGTAATTTCAAATCGTAAGATGTAACCTTTTCCCCTTCACATCACCTCCTTTATGTGCTAGTGGTTCTCCTGCCTGATATCCCTTTCACGGACCCCTCAAAATAGCAGCAATTTCCCCTTCCTTGTATGTCAAATTTACATTCAAACAAATCATTTACCTCATTGGAACGTAGTAGATGGCTTGTCGACTCCCTAGCCAAGATGTATCAAGGGAAGGGGGGAGGCTAGTAAATTTTGCCCACCCCCTCTTTAACATTCAAGTTGTTATCGCCCTCACACATTTTTACACATGTTACCCGTTGAAGCTGTTCAGTACGTTGTCTGTCCAACGTTCGACTTCAGCAACACGGAAAGAGATCTGAAACCACAATTTCAATGTGTAGGCTATTTGACGGTCTTCAATACTTTATGGCAAAGTTCCATCCGCAAAAACTAAACTTACAATTTGCCAATATATTCTTCATATTCATCCACATAAAACATAACCCAATAGGTACGAGTGTAACGTTTGTCTACCATAGGTCACCTGTTCAATTGATTGAAAATTTGGATTACGGGTGAATGGTTACTCTTAAAGCAAACAGTGGTAACGGGATACAATTCACGTTGAAAGGGTACGTTATGCCTGACACTTCCACGGGAAAAAGCATTTTCACACTTTCACAAACAGGTTCTTACAATCCTGGATGGTCAGAACATCAGAAACCAGACTGCGACGGAACACATGAACAACGATCGTCTACAATCTGTACCCAAATAAGAGGAGTTCGAGCTTGTACGACATGGTGAAAAATCGAGTTTGTGCAGTATACGTACTGGTGGGGATTTTTTGCATTCAAGGTATGTGGAATGGTAGAATAAATTTAAAGTCGTTACAATTTACCTTTGACTGGTCATTACTTGAGGCACAAAAGATTAATTACGATGTTACATTAATCAACTGGTTCAAAAACTATATAAAAACAAACCAAAACCTATGAAACTATAATGAATATATTATGTAGAATTCTGCAAGGTCAAGCCCTAGCTAAAAGCTGACAGGTGGGGACTTTCAACGTCTTTTTAATTTTTGTGGAAGCGGGCCTTTCATGGGGCGATAAATGAAGATCAGTTTTGCAGGGTTTTTCATTTTGAAGGGATGCAAGGTTACGTTATGAGGGAGACCTGTTCAAGCTTTTATGACGTTGGATGAATTTAGTGAAAACCAGCTCATTTTTTATCGATGTGGTTGAAACTTGTGGGAAGTGGGATTTTTCTGTGCATGGCAGGTCCAGGAAAGTGGAGCAACTTACACACTGAGCTTCAGTCCTGTGGTTCTTTCACCAGTTTTAGGAGTAGGCTTAAGAGATACCTGTTCGGGATGGCTTTCCACCAGTTTTCCTGTTTTTCTGGTTGTGGTTGTTTTGTAAAGCATCTCTACATATCGTTTCTATAGAAGCGTGCGCTTTAGAAAGGCCAGTATTATTATTAGTTTTGTTTAGGGCCATTAGGGTATATTTTTCCTCATTCAAACGGAGCAAATAGGTAGGTAAAGGTGTGAACATTAACGTCATTGCGTGTCACTGACTAATATTTTAAAGCAAGCCCCAGTACCTTTTACCATTTTTAGGATTGGGAAATCTGAAAAAAAAATGGATGCAATTAAACCATAGCTATAGGGCACGGGGCGCAGCCCCCTTGGAGAAAAGTTTCTCCCCCTAGAGGGTAGAGAAAAAAATACCATTGCTTGAATGAATTTTAGCATAGTAGTCCCCCTGGAAATTTAGCCCTCTAAACGTTATCTGGCCCTTTCACTAACTTGTCTGTCTAGGGGCCTGGATATAAGCGTAGTCAATATCAGTATCATGTCAGCGTAAATGAGTCAGACACTAAGGGCTCCAAATGCCTTCGGCCGTGGCCCTATGACTAGGTTGTTCAGCGTCACAGGGGCCCGGCGAAGGTGCGTTATAAGAATGTGTTACTTCGAAAACGAATTGACACAACTTTTCCTATCGCTGTATGGATGATGTATATTTGCTCTTATACATACATTCAACTTATTGTCAACTTTCTGTAGCAACATTTTCTTTTCTTAGAGTTTCACCGCGTAATGCATACAACGGAAAAATATAAAATATCATGTGAAATAGTAGTTTCACAGGGTATGTTTTGTCAGGAGGTCAGATATGCAGCTCTATGAATTACTCAACATAGTAAACCAGAATTTTTTCAGATTGATCTTCAAAAAGCTCAAACAGGGAAAATGAAGAAACTGCGTAAATGTACCATTTTTCTCAACTATACTGATTGTATTTGTGTGAAGAATTTCTCCTTTTTATTGAAAGTCCTGTCACTGACTTCATCTGTGAAATTTCCCTAAAACGTTGCTTTTTTGTATGTATTTGTAGGTAAGATCAGAGCATTAAATACACCTTACCTTTTACTCTTTACCTTTTAATAGCCGTTTACTTTACTTGTCATTTAAAACAATTTTATCCCCACCCACAACACATTTTCAACAGACACACAGTTTTATCTAATTTTAGTCAGTAGGTTACCATGTGTGCTTCTTATGAAGAGTTTTTACTTGGGGACAATCCACGCAAGTTCCATTACATTTTCGGCTTGTGCAGTCGCCTGACGCGCTACTATCAGGGAGTTCTTATTTCGAGTAACAGCTCCCTGCTACATGTGTCATGATTAGTAGCTTTATTGAATAAAAGTTGTGGTTGCTCAGTTGGTAAGGCGCTCGACTTGTGAGTCTTTTCTCGTTTAGGGTGGAGTTGACTTGGTGGTTGAGTGCACTGACTAGCATACTAGAGATCCCCGATCAAATACCGGTGGAACCACTTGGGAATTTTCTGGGGACTTTACTTGTTCACTTGTTTAGCATAGCTGTTGATAGTGATGCTGAGGGGGTTTAAATGAATGAATTTTAATTGGGTATCAGATTGTCCCTTTCAGGAAGTTCTGCGATTCAGGAAGTTGTCCGATCCAGCCTGGGGGAAGTTGTGGGCTTTGCTCGGTTCAGCTGTCGAGCAGTGGTGCAGAACAAGGACCCCCCACACCTTCCAGCCTTGGGAAAGTGGCTGAAGACTCGGGATACACTCACGTCAGTCGGATGGGGACGTTAAATGGCGGTCCCGGGAGCAGGACTGGGGGCGATTCGTAAACACCAGCCTCGTTAACCTCTGAGCACTAGTCGAAAAGAGAAGGCGAATCTCGCCGGTATTCATCCACGCCCAATCTAGTATAGGGTCTTAAGAGGCAAAAATGCAAATTATCCCATCTCGTGTAGAAGGGAGCTCAGTCTCATAAACTGAGCAGTAAAACCTCATTTAATTACGAACAGTCTCATAAAATACGTCTTCAATGGGATTAATCGATATCTGTTGTAAAACACAAAAGGCAGTGCCCTTAGAATATGGCTCCCTATGAGCTGAGAATATTCTTGCTACAAGAGAATAGCAAAGGTATTTTTATTCTATATGTATATACAGGCATAGATCAAACTTGTTGAGTGCGCACTGAGAGTTTTTGCCAAAAGATACAATATGACCCAACCACCCAAGCATGATACACTTGTGGTAACGTGGGCGAAGCTGTGCTTGTAGCAGTTGTATTCTAGGAGATTGGAACTTATCTATTCCAGAATAGTTGCATCAAGAGCATGCACCAAAAGGCCCAGAAGAGATTCCATTGAGTGCCCTTTACTCTAACTTTGTGACATAAGCTGATCTAAGCTACAAGGTAATCGAATAAGGAATAAGTCTCGCCAAAGTTGCCATCTCGTCTACTTGTAACCTGCACTGAGTACCCTACAATTGGCCCAAAACAAGCTACGCCCGGAAACATGGAAACATGCATTTTAGCTTTTTGCACTTTAAATAGGACAAGAAGTTTTCCCGGAACCTGCATATTTGGGTAACCACCCGCTTGAACGAATTATAGTGATGACCTATTTTAATAAGTAGGTACTATTGTGACATGTTTGCAGCCTGAAACCTCATGAATAAGGAGGAAATGAAACAACGTTGAGTTCTTTCCCTACATTACCCTAGTACAACCAGGGAGTTATTTCTTTAGAAAGAGATGTAACGACAGCTCCGTCTTTTGTTCACACCTTATTGACGCCAAGGTCACTTGCTTTGTATAGCAATTGAAGATACAATGGGCTCAAAACTATTGTTAGTAATTAACAAAAGGTTCATACCGTCAGCCACGTTAAAAGAAATGTCAACAAATTTTGTCCATATTCTATAGCATTGCCAGTCACTTCCCTTGAAAATTAATGTGCAGCTCCCAACGCTATCCAACGTTTATCACAATAGGCTGGTTAAATTTTATATAACACATTGATCATGCGCTTACCATTCGGAAATTGCGAAAGTTTGCGGAAATTATTATAGTCTTAAAACAAATTATAGTCTTACACCTCTCTTTAGTCACCTACGCATTGTGCCTGTCTAAGGCCTTCTTATAAGTTATTCTTTCTAGACTCTTTTAGAATTAGCAGTCATTTTGATTTATTAGACAGTGTTTCTTACTTGACTGTTGGTAAAAACCTTTGGATCAAAGCATTGTTTATCCAAATCATATTCATACGGTATAAGTAGGTGCACCTATGGTTTACTTTGGTATCATAGATCAATTGAAAAAGATATGACAAAAGAAGTGGGTATCCTAAGCTTTAATAATCACTTATAAATTGAATGCAAACGATTAGGTGGATCTAATAAGATTACCATAAAGTAAAATTCCGATGTATCCCCTAAACAACAACTCGCTTATATAACTTCACATCTACATTGTGCATACTTTACAACTGGAAACTGTTGGACTGAAAATTTGCTCAGACACAAAGTACATCGAAATTCAGTGCTTTTAAAAAGAGAATAATATATGAAATATTTTTTCATGTGCTGGGGCATCAAACCGAAATATTCTACTAATTTGCTTAAGCTATACCGTTGTTTTATTTCAGAAATAAATGGCGTTACAACCTGCCCCACGCCCTGTTTCATCCTGTCCCAACATTGTGGCTGACTATAACATTCTAGTAACAACACGGTGTTTTGTCTGCGACCTTTTGAAATGCTGTCCTGAAATTACTCGAAGTTTTTAAGGATGTTATTATCATTTATATGTAGTTGAGAATGAATCCCGAAAATTTCCATCTACGATGAAACCCTAAAACAATTTAAGAAATTCCTGTTTCCTCTAAATGTGCGAAAAATCAATTTATATGTAATTGGAGTGTGACCACTCAGGAATTTTGGAATAGGCTAGATAAAGTTTGACAATCCATCCCTTCAAAGTGGACAAGGCAAGGGAAGATTTTGAAGAAAGTACAATTTTTAAACCATCTGCCAATCAAACAAGGTATAAGTAAATTTGTATAGCACCTTCAGGCAACTCAAAGAGAAAGATGATGAGGAAAGAGGAGCTGGGGCGGGTAAAATGCCCCTCTATTTGGATTTGAGTCTAGATATTTGTCATTTACAGTGACAAGCAGAGTTGATGTCACAATCCAATCCCATTTGCTGCATCTATTAAGAGCTTCATTGTTAACAAACCTCTTAAAATTTTTGTCCTTATTTTCCACCATTTCTACTCTCTTACAACTGTCCTATCTGTTTGTATCATAACTATTTAAAAACATGCATCAAGAAGGATAGAACAAATATGGAGTAGCCGTGCGTTATCATTTAGAAGAAATGAATCTCATAATCCTTTAGGTCATATAATAAGACTAGAATTCCCTGTGTACAATTTGGTACAGGAGATTTGCTTCAGTAGGTCCTTTCAGCCTCTTGATCTGACTACAGCAAGAGTGTACATATCATTCTAAGATCCCTGATGAGTCATATCGACTTCAGGTTACACGAGTAACCGTTCTTGCCCTGTTTTTAACCTTCTAATCTGTAAATGCAAATAAAGCAATGATTTTACCGCCCTAAATATATTTGTGAAAAGACTGGGTTTAAAAAAAAAATAGATAGCTGTGGTGACAACCATCGCAAGAAAAAACAAAAGTAGTCGGGTTTCGTTATTGGAATCTTATTGTATTAGAAAACGGTGACTTATATGAGGTTTTATCATGCAAATTGATTGAAGATAACTATTTACATTAACTGAAGTCAGATGTTTTTTTCACAACATCATGATTGGAACTGAACTTGTTGTAAGTGGTTGTGTATGCACCACTTTTTTTGGTGAACTTTTTCAAGAAGGGTAAGCATGTTCCGTTGCTTCTTACCTCTATAATTCCTTGAGCTGAAAGCTAATAGCTTCACTCACAGAAGGATTTATACCATCGGCACTGTATGTGCTATCTTATGTCACGATTTAGAACTAATAGGTTGTAATAATCGCAAACCGCACATAATCCCCCCCCCCCCCTCTGGTTGTTTTGAAATATTAGCAAAAAGGACATCGGCTGTCATACTGTAGAAAAAAGAAAGAACTACTATATACCATTACGATAATACAAAAATATTGTGACACATACCTGCAGATATAGAAATCATTATCAGAGTGTTCAATGTGTTTGGAGTTCCGTGGATGTTTATTATAAATACGTGCGAACATTTATTTTAAATGTCATAATTCAGTTACCACGAGGAACGGTTTTCATTTATTAAAATTCACCCGGTAGTGTTCAGCCTCTTCTGTAGCTAAGCTTCTTGATGTAAAAATCTTTGTTCCGAATCAAACCGAAGAAACAAGTGCCTCTGAAGAAAATACCAAACGAGCTGTGTGACTGCAATGTATACCAATCGTTGAAATTTTGGAGTCTAGCTTATGGACTAGTAACCAATGCAATTTCTGCTCTTCATATTTTATTCTAAAGTGTAACTAAAGTCTAAAATTACAAAAATATATGTTTTAGAGGTTGAAAAATGAATTTCATTCATCAAGCTTCCATTTTCATAGCTTTCTCCATTGCTGAGATATAAAATATTAAAATATATTCACCTTTTTTAAAATAGTCGATTGCACAATAATTTGTGATGTTTCTTGTACAACTCACATTACCTGTTCTTGTTTTTGTTTTTTTATTTTTTGAAATAATGATGTGTAAATGACCTTGAAAAGATTTACTGTTCCATTGAATAGCATGTTGTACAGAGAGGGCTTATATATCCAAGTCACCCTGTTGCAGTAAGATAGTGATCACATTTTGGCACAAGGTGCAGTGGCTTTCTTAAAGGACAAAGAAATACAAAGACGGTCATTTGAGCAGTGCTAGAATGACATCACAACTTAAAGCACTATCTACCATTTTAAATTGAGTGAATAATAATTGCCAGCACCTCACTTCAAGAATGTCCTGTGAAAATGGGAGTTGGACCATTAAGATGCATTTTTCAAGCTTGTGTCATACATACATTTTTGAAATAAGGACTTTAGGTACACTTTAATTTTTTTCGGTGTTGTTTTACTTAGTTGATCAGCTTTGTTTCTTTTAGAATCTGCAAGACTGGGATGTAGTAAAAGCAAACAATATTTTTTTCCTGCACATTTGCACAACATTCTATGAAATATGAAGATTAAGTGGCAATGATGATTATCAATGGCACAAGTTTTTTCCATTGATTTATGTTCATTATCAAATTATAATCCACAAATCGTGCCATAGTTAAAATATTTTGTAATGTATGGTGTTATTGTGGACCCTAATTTCATTAACGCTCATTTTTATTTTTCTTTCTTAAAATTAAATGTAGGAGTTACATCCCAAGATGAAGGTAAGCATTACAATATTTAATGTATTTCAGACATTTGTAGTTTGGTTTGTTATGTCCTATATTATATTGCTGTGACATAAACTGAGCATACCATTTAAAATCATCATGTCTCATCACTATCTACATATCAAGTTGTTTAAAACCTCTAACATACTGTTAAAGGGCAACTCTTGTCATCCCAGACAGTAACAGGTCTCCCAACTATGCCCCTAATTGTAGCTCCTCCCATTACCGTGTACAGTTCCTCCTTGTGCAGGCACGAACCTATTTTATATGTTAAGGCCATATCCTGGGAAGCATACAAGGCTATAATAAGTAATTAAAACTCTCTCTGCATTGTGTGGAATACTATGAGCTACTCTGCATCATTTGAATTTTCAAACTTGCTGTCAATCAAAGAGCAGTCTCCAACTGTGAATTTTGATACCCCCACACTTAAAATATACTTTGGGGTGATGAGTAACTGAAGGTTCAAACCAGCAGCGATAAAATGCAGGAGAATGAGATAAAAAGTTTCCAAACTGCTTATTATTTCACACGTTAGCACAAGTTTTAAGGTCAGGTACACTCCCAACCAAGTTTGAAATAAACCAGACACTTTGCTAAGGAAGAGACAGAGACACACCTTTCCCCTATTTTAAGCAAATTTGACCTTTGACCTACGCTTTGACCTACACTTTGACCTTTGACCCTAGTCTTAAAGGAGCTCATTGAGTTCATATCGACTATTTTGTGACGAGTTTGAAGGAAATCAATGCAAGGCAATGTTTCTAATAGACTCATTACATATGCATCACTTCCTATATTGTTAAAAAATGTGAAAAATTGTAGTTTTTGTTACAGGGGTTGTATATGATTATAATACCTAATATGGAAAAAGTGTCTGGTCACGAATTTGTAGTAAATGATTTTAATCATTAATTAGCCTTTCATTGCCGCTCCAGTTGTGTGTCATGTTTACAGACTCTCCTAGTTTGATCATTTACCACCAAGATGTGAGTAGATGTCAACATATGTGAAAAAACTCATCTTGTTGCGGAC
>WURT03514055.1:0-10086 GCA_009936505.3 Holothuria glaberrima | reverse complement strand
GCCGTGGTACAGTTACATTTCGACGTTAAGGGATTAAAAATGATCCCATTCAAGACGACTCATTTACAAAATCGCTTGTATTTAAGACAGTGTACTATAGTGCAAATATCGCAATGATATTTACTACTTGCTTATTGTGGCAGGCAGATTGAGACAAATTCGACTTATCGTAAATTAGTACTGAACCTTATGAATTTACCCCAGGACACCTTCAGGGGAAGAGATTAATAGAATTGACTTTCTAATTTTTGAAAAGAATTGTGTCCGTAAATTGTCTCTAAAATAGCTGGCCTATCACTCAAAGCTGCGATTCTGAACGTGTTTGATATCTTAGTCGTCACCAACCATCAATAAATTTCCTATTTCCATTCAAATAGATTCAGCTGAAGCAATCACCAGACATAAGGTTTAAACTTATTTTTTTCTTTTTTGAGAAAAAAGTCTCTCCGTTACTTGAGGTACTTTGCCGTCCAGAAATCCATGGTAAGAACAACAAAACACTAGGCATAAATCAACACAATGCGTCCGTATCTAATAGCCTTTCCCCGTACGAAATGCCAACCTCAATCTTTGCTGGCGCTTACCCTTGGCAAAGAAAAAACAAACAAAGATGTTGGTTGAGCGCAGAAGGAGGATTTCACCAGTGTCTTTAGCAAATAAACATTGTCTTGAGTTTGAATAGAATCAAGGGAGAGAGGTTACGTCTGAGAGATGAGCACCGGAGACGCAGGAAACTTCATCTTTGACGGGCTCCCTCGATCCTCAGTCTCTTTTGTGATTTAGCAGACTACACGCCAAAGAAACGAACCTAAAATTCATCCCGGCGGACGCCGCTTTCGGAATAAATGGGTTGGCTTCATCGGAGATTTAGATTTCCGAAGTACACGGGCGATGTATCGCTTATTCGACCGTATGTTAATCTCCCATAAAGGTATTGTGTTTCAACTCCGGGTGAAGGAAAGCATGTCCTCAGCGAAAGGTCAGTGCGCCGTTAGACTAGTATACAATCACTTAGAGCGAGTGATACCCTTCACCAGCCATTCGTAGTAATATCGAATATAGAAGGAACGAATTTGTCAAGACCTCTTAACGCTTAATTTAGTTTCGTTTGACGTTTTATCGTAACCACGATCTCTTTACCTCCGGTGGGGTAGGATAGGCCCACAGAGCTCGACATAACCTATATGTCAAACTGTTGTAGGTTGGGGTCGTCCGTCTGATCAGGTCATTTATCCCCCTGAACCTCTTAAACCAAAGCGTTTATGAATTACTCCCCTCTAATACGTCTTACTTTAAGTTTTGAAATGTTTCAACAGGCTAAGTACGTCTGCAGAGGAGCATACACACGATAAACTGTACGTCAACCAACCCTTATGTACCTCGTGCCTTTGCTAATGGTCTCCTCGTGTTGTCATGATTTATAGAGCAATTGTTGTGATAGAAGTTACTCATTAACTTGTGAACTTATAAAAGTTTAAAGTACACCTTTGGCAGTTCATATATGATTTGGTCTTACCATATCTTCAAACACTCTCACTCTAGTGCGTAATTTTGATTATTATAGGCTAGTATGGTTTATTGAAAATTTCAACCAAACCTACTTATCTGTCATCTACGACATTAAATCGTCGTATTCACTTAAATGCATTTAAGTTGACAAAGTACTAAATTAAACATATCCTAAAATAAACCAGCGAATTCACTTTAACAGTCTCATTTTTAGTAGAGAAGCTTGTACAAAATAGCAACAAGAATGCATTATTAAAATGTGGAACAATTGTTTTTAATTTAACGGAAGAACAAGTTGTAGTCTCATTTTTGTGTCCTTATTTGACTCCGTCCTATTTTCTCCATTGCAAAAAATTTGTGTCTTTAAGTATGTCCTTCAATTAAGCTCTTAATGTATTTTATTTTTAATTTAAAATGGCGAAATCGGTTTTAGTTTTATGCAATTGTTTTACTTCTTAATAAACGTAGGACCTTTATCTCAGTTGAAGGTTCATTTTCAGACGTTCTTTTAATTATTCATATTTTAATAAGTGTCCCAATCAGGTAGTCGCAATAAATCTGTTGCATTCCTGACGTTCATTAGCTTTAAACTGCTTATCTTAATTTTATGAAAGCATGTCCAGTTTTGTAAATGCAGATTGCTATTGTCTAGAATTGATGTTTTTGTGGATATTTTATGACATAAACCATCAACAAGAAACAGAAGTCTGCCCCTGGAGAAATCATTTTTTTTTCGGACGCACTTTTAGGAATATGTCAAAAATTTAGCTTTAAATCCTTTTATATTGTATAGGTTATCTCACCCCATTTTAAGGGTTCTGATAAATGGGTAAAACCGGTATTTGGTGTAGTGATAAATGTGATTTGTTTTTATTTATTTCATTTATATATTTTTTTTGCGCAGTGACAATTTTAACCTAACCGTACTTATTTCATCTTTAAATAGTGGAATCAGACTTGTAATATGTTAAGTGTAGTATAATTTAATTACGAAATAATCAAATACAAAGATCCTTCAAATAAGAGGGCATTCTCACTTCAGGTAAATCTAGATCCTTCACGACACTAAACACGGCGTTTGCCAATCCCACAGTACGCCAAAAGGTGAACACTGACTCTCCGTATTGTAGTCCCATGCACATATCAGTATATTGACGATGTACAGTTGCAATATGTAATCGTTCAGGCTTGTACAATTTTTTTTAAATCTGCAAGATAAATTTTTCCAGCGTTACAGCGAATACCCTGGCTGCTTTTTTCACATTTTCTTGCTTTGGTCTCAGAAATTATAAATAGAATAGATAGGTGCACTGGATAGAAGTCTACCCATCTATAGGGTAAACTGTGACCCATATCACTCAACAAGACCGTACATGCAATTTGTCGTTAAATTTGAAGTTTTATAAACATTAAAATGGAGGCGAACTTGTGGTTTCACGATGGTTTTGAGATAAAAACGATGAAAATAATAAATGATAAAGTGGACAAAACTTCAACTATTACCACAAAGGAATTTCATTTCTCTATAAAATATTTTCCAATATGTGAGACCCTGTAAAATGTTTCATTACCATTTTAATACTTAAAAACTCACAACTGACTCTATTTTCTTGACAAATTTTCCAGAAAATACCCATTACTTCATTGTTTGATGTCTAGTCAGATATTGGGTGGTAGAAAATTTTGGAGAAGTCATATTGTACTTATTCGGCGACTAATGCAATTTAAAATTTAATTACAACTGAAGTTTGAAAGAGAAATTTCATTTCTTTCTACATGGTTTGACAATGTTCATTGTCAGAATATCAGTGCCTTTGTCTAACATACTTACCGGCAGAATTATGGTGGTAAACTTTCCCTCCAATTTGTCTTAGCACTATTGTAACATAAACATAACTAATTGAGCTTGTTTTTGTTCATACATAGATTTAATTTCCATGACTCGTTTCGGTTGTCTTATTACAGATGGGTGTTGAGCGTAAAGAACAGATGTACAGTGCCACAAAAAAATCCTTTCTAAATTTTGTGTTTTCAACACTCCGATAATGTTTTGTTTTAGTGAAAATTGTACTGATTGTTGTGGGTGTTCTTTTTTAAAGAATAAATATATCCAATAATAGTGCACACTGACCTGCATATGCCACTTTACAATTATGTACAATTGTATTTTACAGTACATAAAACTCGCATAGGATTATTTTTCTAGTCTGGAGCTGGTAATGTCAGAGGTTGAGTAATGAGTAGGCTACCAACAGTACCACAAAATCAAAAAATCTCCCTTTTAAATGAACAAAAAAAAAACAAACACATAATTGTAGTAATCATTTGGCAAGCGAATTAGAACCCGTTGCAAACGTATAGTGAAAAGGATAAAGCCAAAAGTTTGTTGTTTGCCAAACTAGGGAGCGGCCATTGACCAAACCAATTGCGTACCTTATGAAGCATTTTTACATCTTTTACACTTTCATAAATCTATTTACCCTGCTAGAAGTATGTTTTATGTTCAAGGTAACCTTCTTGTATTTCCTGTGGTCTAAGAACCTTTTAAAATGGATAATTCGAAATTGATTTTCTTAAAAGAAAAAAGTTGTTTGTTTGTACACAGGGGTATGAGGCTGGGCTTTGGAGGTGGCAGCTTTCTGGGTAATAAAAATGTTTATTTCAGGGAAAATATGTCATTTTTAAGGGAAAATTCGTGTCATGATTGCCTGTCAGTGAAGACAAACGTAAGGGCAAACAACTTCCCATCCACTTTGTGAAATGTCATCTCTAGTTTCATGTGTGTTTGAAGCCTAAGCCACAGCTGAGGAGCGCGCAATGAAGCAAATAATGCTAAATTACACACCTTTAACTTGTAAAATTTATAGTAAGCCTGTAAATGAATATAGATCTATATAAAGAAACACATAAGTAAAAGTACACTAACAATTACAATACAGGACATTAAAGAAAATATATATAAAATTACATCGGAAAAAATGGCAGTGTACAATTTCCAGTCGTTTTGTTGGTTTGAATCACAACCTGACAACAGTGGTGTTGTGCATATTCACAAACAAATAACCTGCGCAAGAAACAAAATTTAAACTAACAAAAATATATTGCATCCGAAATGACTATTTCATTTTAAATGCTTTACAACATGCAACTTTGAAGGAAAATCCTTTAACTGATTAAAATTTAACATTATTTTTCTAGAAAAATTCGATTTTTGGGTGCGTGTGTTGCTTTCCCTTTCCTGAGGATTTAGGGCACATTTACGTTTATGTGGTACAGGTATATGTTGCCAGCTATCCTATGTAAACACGGTAAGATCACAAATCATCTCAAGATTATGGCTGATAAAGTGATACGAAAGGCCTTAGTCTTTTCTGATTTGCATGATAAGCATTTGAAATTGTTACAATGTTTATTTCCAAGGGATTAACATTCTTTTTGTTAAAGAGAGAATTGTTAGAGTAAGAGAGTGGGCCAAAGGTCAAACGAGTCTATTAATCCCTGGATTTTCAAGTAAGTCATGGAAAGCAAAATTCCTCAAATAATTCACCTTACTCAAGTGTTCTGCTAAAATAAAATTGAGTTATTAGTCAGTTAGTGGTTGAAGGAGCGATTAGTACGTGGCTACCGTTGCATTGACCCTTTCCTTGTTATCGCAGTGACGGGGAGTTTGTTTACATTTGTGCATCAATCAAACGAGCAGTGTCCATTAACTGGACAGTAGAACAAGTAAATTAGAGGATGGACGGGGAACGGGAAACTTCTCGTAAAATACTGACCGTGAATTTCACGGCTGAGTCCAAATTTAGGGACCGTGATCATCTTGATGGCTACAAGTCCAATTGATAAATTAGTATGGAAGGTTTTAGTTAGATGTGAAGCCATATTGTAAGTTGACCTCCACTTACTAGACGTGGACATTGACCAGGCTTGTAAATCATGATCTTTTCTCTGAGCAACGGTCGATAGCCGTGGAGACTGTAGTTGTAACTTGCCACTTATTCAGCATTTGAATAACATGCATAGAACTAACCATAGCACACACAAACTTTGTTTAATTATTATAACTTCCCAGAAATACTGTCGGTAGAGGTTGGGAAATGGTTCTTTTAGTCGATTTTTTACTTACACAGCCACTACCAATGAATAACAGTTGTTTTCTCTCTTTCTTACCTACACATCTAAACATTTAATGGTTTACTTTACTTCGACCCAAAACTGGCTCTATATGGGTCATGCATAGGCTATGAACATTTTTTTTTTTCATTTTTGTTTGTGCATTCGAAAACAGTTTTGACATGCACCGATTTGAGAATGCAAAAAAGGCAGTTGACTTTCTATGTTGCTGTATACTACTTGAATCCTTCACGTCCACCTTATTCAAACTTCTGTTTATAAACAACTGTGTTAATAAATTAAGTTGGAAATGCAGATCCTAAATATTCTGATAGAAAGCTAAAACCGCTACCGAAAGATCGCATAAATGGGAAAACCTACTAGAATGTTTTACAAATAAATGCTTAAAAATAAATGCGTATTCCTGATGATTAGGTTGACTGGAATGTAGCCTAATAGTTATCCTATCACTATTCAAAGCAAATGTTTAGAAATGCATCGCCAAGTGTCACTGCATCCAACAAGCTGGCAACACATACATAACAAACGAAACAGACTCAGACAATTCTTCATTTGTTTACTTCTGAAAACAAAATACTGCAGAACAAAACAACAAAACTTTTCACCCTATATCAAAATTTGTTCATGAAATCTTGTTGAACTCATTTACGCCATTTTCACAAAATTCTTCATGCAAATGTGGACAAGACAGTACCACCAATAATTAAAAAATATACTATATGTAATAATGTTGGAAATGTGATCTCAGTAAAATTTCATGCTCGTGTATCCGTGGTAACAGCCATGCAAGGGATACTACGAAGAAAGTAATAAAAAATGAATCATTTTGAATTTTATATTGGTAATAAATCGTTACTTTTTAGGTGTTTAGTGGCTCATTTGAGGGAGATAATTTTCTTCACGAATCTGGACACTTTTAAAATATAGTATGCAAAGTTGCAATAAGTTTGTGCTGTACAATTTTCTCATTTAATGTCTGAAACATTATGTTTATCAGGGTATATTAGCGGATTCCTCATTCCCAGTTTAGGGAGTTTAGGAATATACACTAACTATAATAAAAAAGTTGACATTTCATTTCACTGGAATGAAATCAAAAGAGTAATTCCCAAAATCTTTAAGATCATTCTGTTTATTGACAGACTTATTCTAGTCACTTAAGATTCTAGTTTAGGTCTAATCCCCCATCCCCTTTTCCTGATTCTTCTGTAAGATTTTGGTTTTAATGAGCTGTGAAGTTTACCTATAACCCAACTTGTTGCCGAGATTCCTATGAGGAAGGTAGGTATTGTATTATTTAAACGATGGAAGAAATTTAGTTTTTTTTTTTTTTTATTAAATTGATTGCAGTGTGACCTTCACTCACTTTGATATTTTTCTCATCAAAAAAAAAAAAAAGAACTGAAAGGAAATAATCAACTGAAATTTTACTAAATTCGTTACGTTTTCTCTATAAAAAATATTCTGACTACAAGCTTTTGATTTAAAATTTGCATAACAATGAAATGATAAATAAAATAGTGTAAATAGAGTTGGCTTTTTAACCACAAACGTGTATTTTTAAAGATTTCAGTAATATTTTTTCCAAAATTGTTACTATTAAAGAGTTCCATTAAATCCACAGACAATTATGTTATGTTTTCAAGAACAAAACACGTCTTCATTGTTTCTTATTGCTATGCACGAGTATAACAAGATTTCGCCCGAGGCTACAAATTTTCTACTTTTCAACAAATTTCCTTAATTGCTTGTTTTTGAAGTTTTGAAATCACATCACTGCTGTAAATTCATCTGCATTGACATTCCTGTTACTTCTTGAGAGTAACACAAGCATGTAATGGCTTTGTTTTAAAAAAAACGTCTGGGACCATTTGAATTTGGGGGGTACAAGCTTTTGCCCAATTCTGTGGACCATTTTAGCCAAATTTGTCCGAATTTCTTCAAATTTTGCAAGTTTGGGGTTGTCCAAAAAGTGAGGAGCACAGTCAACTGCCCTCTTCTCATACGCCTTTGGTTTTAAGAACCGAGAGATACTGTAATGGCATGTTTCCCCTTTAAGAGACATATGTTAATATTGTACCCAGGCAATCTTTATGTCGTAAATTTTAATGGCTGCAAATCTTCAGAAAAGCTGTTTCGTTAAACTTCTGATCAACCAGGGGGTTTAGCCACACGGAATATTTTAAGAGTGTCAAAGACGTTTCCTAAGCTCAGTGAAGGTGTGATAATACTTTCGAATTTGATATCAAGAAGAAAACATCGTACGCCATACAACTGTAAATTGATATGTTTTATCGATGGATGGCAAACAGCCCTTAGGCAAGTACACGGAATGAGTGCCTTCATTCGTATTAAGACTGGGTTGTAAAGGACATATAAGTTATCTAAATTACAATTTACATACACGACTATTATAAATCATTTACGACTCTTTTTAATCATGTGACGTATTTCTGTATTACCCAAACTTGTTAAGTTCATGCAAAGTAACTTCTTTGTTTTTGTGGTACTAAATATTCATTTATTTGAAACATATCAAAGATATACTTGTAAGAGATTGAAAATAACACGTTATCAGGTCAGCTTATCTTTTCAATTTAAGTGGTGGAAGGGCAGCTGTTTACGAGTATATAGCCTCGGTGACTTTTCGGCTACCTCTTTACAAATCATAGGCATTATTACCTGTTCGAGACTGGGAGGGAGGCTGAACATCGTTTCTGACCGTCGTCCCGGGAGGTCTAAGGGGAGCGGGTGTCTTCCCACTTGGGAAATTTTCGAATATTTGAGGGTCCATGGTGCAATTTGGTGCAATATGTTGGATAAATCTTAATAAAAATTACTGGCATTTTTACCTTTTGTAATATTTTTTACACAGAAAACAAATAAAGGGTTTTCGTCCTTGGATTGAGGAGGGCGGAAGCATACTTCCTCCCTACCACACCTTGAATTTTACCCCAGCCGCTCACCCATCCCCCTCCCAGCCCCTTTTTCGCAATTCCTACGCCTATGTTACAAATTATTGTCTCTCTTTGTCAGTAGATTCGTCTGGTGTTACAAATCTGTTTAATTAATCTACTTCGGTAGAAGTATCATTTTTCAAAAACTCACACTTTCTTTATCCCTTGTAACGAATATACAAAGAGCCGTTTACTCCTTTTTGAACAATGGCTATGTTTAAAAGGAAGCAACGAACTAAAAAAGTAAAAGTAGTTCTTTCTAAAGTTTCCATTTAATTTGCAGAACTTTTTAAACTCAAACACAGAGCGACAACACTTTGATTTACATGTTAATTTGTTAGGCTACAGGGCAACTTATATCGTTTACTCCATTTTATGGAATGTCGGAAGTTCATTTGAATAAACAAATAAGTGATTCTTCCCAGTGCCTGAAAATAAGGACTGAAACTGAATGAACTCAGTAAAATGTAAACAACACGACGTTTAAAATCCTTTGATTCTCCGAGAAGTAAGTACTCCTGTTAAAAAAGTAAACATTGATTGATTGATAAAAACTGATATTAGAATATTGGCTGAAGAAATTTTATTTCTGATTGAATGAATTTCTTTCGTATCACATGACTAGAGTATTTTTCACCCAACAAAACATAACAGTGATGAAGTGCAAGACTCCAAAGGATGGTTAATTTGTTTCAAGATTTAGTTGAACTACTTATCCCTTTGTACAGTATTCGCCGCCAGTCATAAAGTAATGGTAAGTATTAAGTGACAAAAAATGACTTCAATCTTTCCCATACTGACTACCAATTAGCATCACTCGATCATAACTGTCCTGTCACGATTTTTATACATATCAAACGATAAATTGAAATAATTCTTCCCAATTCTGGTTACTTTCTCCCTCCGTTTCGTTTCGAAATTATTATTCTTAAAGGGAAGTATTGCGTTTGTTTTGCAAAAAATTTTCATATTTTTAAACCAATATTAATAGATACAGGATGATAGACAATTCAAAATAAGGCAGTATGATAGCTTTCTTTTCAAAAAATAAGACTCTCACAGGAAGTTATTGGTTATTTTGTCACACAAAAGTGATTTGTTCACCCAAACTCTCAGAAATTCAAATGATGCAACATCTGTTACTCTTGTAATGCTAAATATTTTGAGGAGGTAAAGCTATTGCTAGAATTTATTGGTGAGACTGAATGGTTTAATAATGATTTAACGTTTTTTCTCTGCATACCATGTTGGTACATTTTAAAGGCAGTATTTCCCTTTAAAGGGAGAAGGCAGTCCCCCTAAGTTTATTTTCCAAAATTTGCTAAATCTTACAGATCTCCTCTTATTTCTTTCACAAGTATTTTCAAAATGTTCCTGTGTAAAATCATCGAATATTGAGGGTAAACCAATGAGTAATTCTGCATAAATTTAGGAAATAAGTAACAAAAATATTGTCACATGATTGATAGGAGCCATTCCTGAACTA
>WURT03513944.1:11039-21557 GCA_009936505.3 Holothuria glaberrima | reverse complement strand
AAGTCATGTGCTGCTTGTACTAATAAACACTAAAGTCAAGGGAACCTGGTTGCAGGTTTGAGCTTCAGCACCATTGGTGCTCTAGTTTAAATGTCTGAACAAGCCAGTAATTCCAAAAAAACATCTAAAATATTAAAAAGGTAGCAGAATTAAAAGAAACTCTTACACAACAATATTTTAAAGGGTGGGAATTCCCATTTTGATTCCATTTACTGAAGCAGTGGCTGGTGTCTACATATAGCATACCTTGTTTAATGATACCAGTTAGTTTTGTCTGAGTTTGTGATGAATTGCTCTTTTTAACAATCACTTTGAAAGTAGCTTTTACAGTTTTATAATGCCCTGACCCTGTACTGTCTTCACTAGTCACGATGTTGGTACTTGCCCTTTTCATTGACCACCTGTGTCTCTGTTTCTTTGTTTAGGACCGTGGGAATTGTTACCAGATTCACAACATGGTCCATATGGAAAGCCGACATCTGTGACCATGAGCAGCGTGGCCCCTCAGAGTGGTCCAAGTCGGACTTCGTCTTCTCTATTAAAAACCAAACCTGAAAAATTGGCTTTTCTTAAAACCTCCATTTCTGGAGTGGTCTGTAAGCACTGTGGGAAAAATTTCTCTGACATGGCCAAGTTTAAAAGCCATGTGAGCTACCATGCCCAAGAGGGCCGTTTTCCCTGTCAAACCTGTGGCAAGGCATTCCACACTAAAGCTAAACGGACCCGTCATGAGAGGGTGCACACTGGAGAAAAACCCTTCGTATGTAAAGTCTGTGGCAAGGCCTTTTCACAACAAAGTAACTGTAAAGCACATGAAATGAACCACTTCCAGTAAATTTACAAGGCTGTGTGGGTATGTGAAGTGTAGGTTAGGTGAAGTTTTACGGCCCAGTTTCTAACCAATTGGTTTAAGTTGAGCGGGCCACAGCCTTTTTTCCAGTTGTGGCTCACTGGCTTGCTTTCCCTACTCCATTATGCTGAGCACCAAACAGTACTCGAACCCTAGACTCGGTCCAAATCCTGGCCGAGTCATTCCGATGACCTTAAAAATGGAACCTACTGCCGTTGTAAAGTGTAGGTGGATGGGAAATCAATTTTAGATTGAAGAAAGCTCACTTCTGATATGTGATGTAGTGTTCATATGGGAATCTGCAATTGTGGGATCCAAGCAGTCTGCTTAAATATTCTAGTATGGGTGATTCCAACATGTTTGCAACTGGCATGTAATTGATGGAAGTGGTCCCCTCCCCTGCTTTCCCACTATTGCCAAGTTGTGAACAATGGCAGGACACCATATGGTATGATATGTAATACTGACCATGTCAGTTGTAATATGAAGTAGATGTACTTACACATTGCAAAGAAATGGGGAGGGTGCACAGTATCAAACAAATACGCTTTATTCAAAAGAGCATACCTTACAGTGGATGTACATGCTTTCCCTACCCCATAGTTAATATTCAGATTTTGAGGTACTTAATCAGGACCTGCTCATCCATTGAGCAGTAACAGTTAATATATAAACTTTTGAAGACGAGAAGGCTCTAGGTAATACCATGCGTCTGCACTCTCTCAACCACCCCCTTCCCTGTATATCCCATCCCCTCCCTACAAAAGAACCCCACCCCATATCCTCCCAAAGAAGGGCACAAGCTCAGTAGATTTGTACCTTGGTACTGCAGGTAGTTGGTTATGTATACAGTGCTGAGAGTGTGTCAGCCAAGTACTTTGATCTGTCAGTTCATATGTACTGACATTCAACCAGAAAGTCTGTCATTTGTAATTAAGTCAGTACCATTGTGATACAAAAAAACTAGCACTGCTCTTATTTATTACCCCATAGTCTTCTGTGAAAATTGTGTTTGCAGTGGCTTATAAGACTCCTTGCAATTGCATTTTCTCACTTAAAACCACCATGGTAGTCGTCCTTTAATTGACCAAGTATGTCTCTGTTTTTTTGTTTAGGACCGTGGGGACCGTTACCTGACTTGCAACATGGTCCATACAGAGAGCTGGCATCTTCTGCGACCATGAGCAGTGTGGCCCCTTTAATTGGCCCAAGTCAGGCTTCACCTTCTCCATTAAATACCAAAGCTAAACCTGACAAATTTGCTTTTCTTAAAACCTCCATTTCGGGGGTGGTCTGTAAGCATTGTGGGAAAAATTTCTCTGACATGATGAAGTTTAAAAGTCACGTGAGCTATCACGCTCAAGAGGGCCGTCATCCTTGCCAAGTTTGTGGCAAAGCATTCC
Organism: Holothuria glaberrima; assembly: GCA_009936505.3. Taxonomy (NCBI): domain Eukaryota; kingdom Metazoa; phylum Echinodermata; class Holothuroidea; order Aspidochirotida; family Holothuriidae; genus Holothuria; species Holothuria glaberrima. Next base: position 19,304 of record WURT03513944.1, on the reverse strand, counting down.
ACACTAATGCCAAAAGGATCCGGCACGAGAGGATACATACAGGAGAAAGACCGTTTAAGTGCAAATTCTGTGATAAGGGGTTTAGTGAAAATGGGAACTGTAAGAAACATGAATTAAGTCATCTCCGTTAATAGCAAATCGATACAGCAAATAATCCGGAGTATATTTGGAGATGAAGTTGTGAATGAGAAAAGCATTCATTCCATCTTTTCAATCCTTGTGCTTTTGAGTCAATAACTTGTAAATTTATGGTTTATGACAATAGTAGTCAGGTCATGATGCTCCCCAGATCCATCGCATGATTAGGGTGGTATTTATTCTAATACTCTGTCTAGTTGTCAACACTATTTCTGTTGTGCCAGATGGTCAGCAGATGGCAAAAGGTTAACAATCTACTCTCCGTTATTTTACTAAAAAATCCATTGTTGAAGTAAGAAAAAATTGAAAGATGTGATTCTTGAAGTTTACATTTTGAGAGTTCTATGTCAAGTGCTGTAGCAAAATATTGAAAATATTACACTTGCAAATTTATATGTTGTCAGCACCACGTACAATTTTATGTTCAAGAGAAAGTGTAAATTAGCAAAATAAGATTTAGTCAGAAAAATTGTGTCGCTTGATGTTCCAAAACATAGATCTAAGAAAAATTGCTGTAAATAAAAAAAAAGCTTTTTTTACTTAATATACTTTTTTTTTTTTAAATTCAAAGAAACATTGTTTTATGTACTACACAGTGTGATCAGTGTGAAAAATAAAAAGCAGTCAGTTGCTAGAAGTTTGTTTTACCGAAAATTAAGGTGTATTTGTTGTAAATAGAAGTGGTATTCCCTACATTTATTTTTTGCATTATTTCATTCCAGTCATTGCTTGGATTAAAATTCTAATGGTTGATAGTGCTAGCTCTTCTTACTCTCTGAAAAATGAAGTAACACAAGGATGTGGGAATGCCTTTTCCCTGAGCTTGTTTTAAAGAAAGTTTCATTGGAATCATTGACCACTGTGAAAGGCAACTCAAGAAGAGGATTTAGGACTTCATATCCAGACAGTGGCATATCCAGACTTTTTCATCGGGTGGGGGAGGGGGGCTGAAGGGAGGGGGCAAAGGTTGAAGCAGGGGGCAAGCAGTAATGACTCTATGTAAGCGGCGTGCCACCATCGGTTATCGTTTAGCATACAGAGAAAACTTTTTGATAAAAAAAGAGTGAGTGTTGCTCAGGAGGAGATAACCAAGAAGGTTTGACATGTGATGCAAAGTGATTGGTTGTTTATACTGTAGTGTATGTATAATATTTATAGAGCTAGACAGACAGTGTCATTACAACAATAAATAGTGCACTAATACTGTACTTTTCCTGTGCTGGTGTAACTGTACTTAAAACTTCTATAGTAACATGGAAACATAATTACCATGGGAGAAACATGGCCGTGGTAGTGTTTGAACCCTAAGTTGAGAGTTCCCCAAAAGTGATAAACCCCAAGTCTTTCCATTGACCAAATGTATCTCTGTTTCTTTGTCTAGGACCTTGGGGAGTATTACCCTCCTGGCAACATGAGAAGCTGACTTCTGCTGCAGCTGTGAATGTCAGGGGCCGTCCTAAGGGCACAGGCCCTTCTACTTCAGCTCCTTTATTGGGCCCTAAACGAAAATCGGATAAAAAGGGCAACCTTCCCATTGCAGCAGTTGTCTGCCAGCACTGTGGCAAACATTTCACAAATATGGCCAAGTTTAAGACCCATGCCTCCTATCATGAGCAGGAGGGCCGATTCCCCTGCACATTCTGTGGCAAAGCTTTCCATACCAGAGCCAACAAATTACGTCACGAGAGAGTCCACACGGGAGAAAAACCGTTCAAGTGTAAAGTCTGTAACAAAGGCTTTGCCGAAGTTGCAGGCTGTAGAAGACACGAGTCCACTCATTTCCGTTGACTTCAAAGTTTTGTAAAGATACAGTATTGCAAAGTATAAGCAAACGTGTATGAATCAGTAGTGTAAGGACTGGAGTTCTTTAAGAAGGTGATGGAGTGTCATCTGTTTCACTCCTGTACCAAGGTTCATGTGTAAAAATGGTCAAACATATCTCAAGTCAACATTCAAAGACACTAAGTTGGCTGATGTTCATCTGAAATTTTAAAAACAATCTTATTTCACTCCTACCTACCTCCCCTTGTTCTTCTATTGAACAGTCCGTCTGCTGCGGAATGATCACTGGCAACCGCAGTGTTTTGGGCAACTATTATTTGGTTTAAAAGTATTACTGATTTAGTGAAGGGACTTCTTATAGGCAGTGCCTCCAGTTGTGAGGTGACTAAATTTCACAGTTAGAAGTGAAGTGATTTTAGTTAGTGATTAGGCTCTACCTATATGACCACACAGTCATCTGTAAGGAGTGCATTACAGTATATTCATGACAGCCTTCCCATGCACTTTTCCGACCAACATATGTAGTGACATTTACCAAATGTATCTTTGTTTCTTTGTTTAGGACTTAAGGGCCCATTAGCCTCTTTACAACATGGTCCATATGGAGTGTTTACATCTGCTGCAGCCATGAGTATCAAGGGCCCTATCAAGGATGGAGTCCCTTCCATACCACCTTCTACATCAGGTCCCAAAAAGCTTCCAGACAAGCTAGCTGCTGTTGATACTTCCATATCAGCAGTGGTTTGCAAGCACTGTGGGAAACAGTTTACAGATTTTACCAAGTTCAGAGCACATGCTATCTACCATAGACAAGAGAGCAGATTTTCTTGCAAATTTTGTGGCAAATCATTCCATTCCAGAGCTAATAAAGTACAGCATGAAAGGATACACACAGGGGAAAAGCCCTTTAAATGCAGTGTCTGTAATCGAAGTTTTGGGGCTATTTCAAGCTGCAAGAGACATGAAGCCATTCATAATCACTAGGCATGGTAATATCTTTTGTAAGGGCTTTTCTCTGAACTTTACGTTTTATAGACTCAGTCATGCTAACAAACAAATGTCGTCACGGCTGGTCGGCAAAAGAGGTGTGAAGACAGGCTTTCACTTTTGTCACAATGAAAAGAAGATCCCAATTCGTCTACTTTCTGAGTGCAATTGTTTAAGCATTTACACGCACAGCACCTAACATACACGCATGTGTCCTTGCACATGCTCTATGCCAACCAGTGAGGTAATGGTGAACAGCGTAATTGGGTGCATGAATTTGGCAAAATGTTAAAAAAAATTTAAGAAATTTCAGCTCACTACAGCAGGGAGGTCATTATTCCCTTCAAACACACATGTGGGCATGACTCTTCTAATACCTAAACATTATTTGGAGGTGGGAAACTAATCTTGTAGTTGAGATATTCACTTGAACTTTTGAAAATAACCAGTGCAATGTTTTACACAAACAAGTCTAACAATTAATGACATCCAACAGAATGCATACTGTAAATGATATTTGCCAATGAAAGTGCTAAAGTGCATCTGAAACTAAACCTCTACGTCAATTTACCAAGTTCTGTATTTTATTTCTTTGTTTAGGACATACAGGCCCATTACAGTATTCGCAGCATGGTCCACATGGAGAGCTGATACAATCTGCAGCCATGAACAAGTGGGACCCTCCAATAGCCGTAGGCCCTTCCACATCATCTCCTACTTTAAGTCCCAAACAGAAGTCAGACAAATTGAGCGCCCTCGATAAATCCTTTTCGGCAGTGGTTTGCAAGCAGTGCGGAAAGCATTTCTCTGATCTTACCAAGTTCAAAGCACACGTAGCCTATCATGAGAAAGAGGGAAGGTTCCCATGCAAATACTGTGGCAAGCCATTCCATGCCAGGGCTAACCAAGTGCGGCATGAAAGGATACACACTGGCGAAAAACCGTTTGTGTGCCGGTTTTGTAACCGAGGATTTAATGTACTTTCAGCTTGCAAGAAACACGAGTCCACACACTCTTGTCATCAAAACCCATTTTAAAGTCAGCATAAACTGTTTGCAGCAATCCAGGTTGGGGTGGGTGGGGGGGGGTGGGTGATGCAGCCCCAGATATTTTAGAAGCTTGATGAAGTAACAGTGTTTAATAGTAATATTTGCAAACTTGTGACAAAAATAAAGCTCTAAAGGGCTTTACAGAAGTAGCATAAACAAGAAACATATTATTGTAAGATGTTAAGAAGTGAAAAATTATTGCATTTGACTATAAATAACTTTAATCATTAAAATTTTTGTTATGTACAGTGTTTGTTGTTTGTACATACAGTATTACATTTTGTTGCTCAAAGGCTTTTCTTCCTTTTTAAAAGAAGATTTGGTTTAAAACACTCCAAACCACAGCATGTGCATTTTCCTAAAAGCAATCACCATACCTGTCAACTCTCCCAGTTTTACCGGGAGGCTCCCGGGTTTTTTGGCCAATCTCATTCCCTGAAACTGGACTCTCCCGGTATAAGGCCTATCTCGAACCAATTTTTTGTATGCCCAGCTATACACTCATTTAATTCCAAACATCCCGGTTTTTCTCCAAATCTCCTGATTTTTCGGGTTAGAAAATTCCAAATCTCCCCATTGCTGAGCAAGACAGGTTGACTGGTCTGAATCACAAGGACAATGGTTGTTCCAAGTGCTATATTCTGACATCTCAGTAACACAGGTGTTTAACGTTTTTAAAACACTGTTGTAGTGACATGTACTGTATAACATGTGGTTTTCAGTGACAGATCTACATAGTTTTCATTTCACAGAGCTATGGTGATAAATGGCTTTTCTTTTAAATGCTATCCCATACCTCACCCTTGAATCTTTGATGACCTTACTCCAGTTATAACATCTGTACAGGAACCTTAAGGTGTACAGTAGGAACAAACATACATGGGAACAGAGAAGCCACTGATAAATCACTGCAACATTTACTGAGCTATTACATTTTAGTATGAGCGCTTGTCTCTGATCTGGCAGATGACACCAATCACAGTCTTGGGTAAGGGGTCTAAGCTGAGGGGGTTCCCTCCCCCTTTCGAAAAATTTTTGCTCAAGTTAAATGAGCTACAGTAGATGCAAAATGGTGCTATATGTGGTGCTTAATTTGAATTGAACAATTCAAACATTACCATGTGAAAGTAATATTTGTTTGTCCAGGCAGCGAAGGTTTTTGTGCTGGTGGCAACATTAAGACCGGGCACTGATGCACACTCTCCAGATTTTGTTCGGGAGCCCCCTCCTATACAAAACGGCAAGTGGAGAACACTGGGGTACCACCATGTATTTTGGACTCTCCTGTTCGTTTATATATAGACTGGAGTTTACCGGGGAATTCATTGCATTTGTGAGCAAAAGGAAGTTTTGAAAATAGCAAAATTTTAAGGTGTCGGGGAGCCTTCTAATATATCATTGTACCTTAACATTAAAAACCTTTGTTGCTCACTCCGAACTAGTACGAAAATGTCTTTAAGTCCTTCGATTGACCAATTGTATCTTTGTTTCTTTGTTTAGGACCTAAGGGCCCAAAACCCTCAAGGCAACATGGTCCATATGAAGAGCTGATCTCTGCTTCAACTGTGAGCACGAAGGGCCCTCAAAGAAGTACACTTCCCTCTACTTCAGTCCCTAAATTAGGCCCCAAAAGGAAGTCTGACAAATTTAGCCTTGATACCACCATTTCAGCAGTGGTCTGCAAGCAATGTGGGAAGCAGTTTACTGACATGTCAAAGTTCAAAACTCATGTGTCCTATCATGAACACGAAGGTCGATTCCCATGCACATTCTGTGGCAAAGCGTTCCACACCAGAGCCAACCAAATTCGGCATGAAAGGGTCCACACTGCCGAAAAACCATTTAAGTGTAAATTTTGTGATAAGTACTTTGGTCAAGTCTCGAGCTGCAAAAGACATGAGGCAACTCATTTCAGATAATTATCTGATGTTTTTTCCCTAGAGGGAGAAACACATTTGCAAAGTTTGAGTTAGAGAAGGCAGTAGATTTCATAGAGCAAATACAGTGATCCCAGGATTTCTCACTTTTAGGTTTTAGGTTTATGCCATTCTTTCTGGCCACCTTCCTCCTCTTCCCCCTTTGCAAATTATACTGATGAAAATTTAAAGACCCACATTTGTATAACTGTCTGTGATGTATTTATTAGCGTTGTTCATTAAATGTGACTTGTGTTTGCAACATACAGTACATTGCAAAAGAAATAATAGCACACACAATTAGAACACAAATTCAGGATGAGATAAGAAAGAGAGGCAGGTACTGTAAAAAAAAAAAAAAAACCAAAACAGTTATAGAGTGATTTATTGTTCCCTATTTGCAAAAAGATCTCTCATGAGTGATGCTTTTGATAGTTGCTTACACATTGTTCTGTACTTTTGAAGTATGTTCATTGGTATACAATACTTGAATAATCATTAAGGGCTTTGCTCTTGGACCTTATTCATATAATGTCACAAAACAGAAAGTGTACCCTCCAGGAAGGCACCTATGATTGCATCTCACACCAACAAATGCAGACAGCTGATTTGTAGACTGATGAGATATGCACATAATCTTCTATGAGAGAGTGCAAAAATCTATGTTGTGTGCACAGCATGCTCTATGTTTTTTGCTGCCAAAATGTAGCATGTTATCAATCCGTAAGTGTAAGGTCTACTGTATGATATGCGCTTGTGAAGAGACTTCAGATTGACACGATTTGTCTCTTTTTTTGTTTAGGATACGGGGGCCCAATTTTCTCTTTGCCGTATGGTCCATATGGAGAGATGACATCATCACCCATGAATGTCAGAGGGCAACTAAAAGGCATTGGTCCCTCTGGGTCTGTTTCTGCATCAGGCCCCAAGCAGAATTTAGACTTGCTATCAAGTTTAAATAAGTGTGTATCTGCAGTGGACTGCAAGCACTGTGGAAAACATTTTACAAACCTAGTGAAGTTTAAGGCTCATGTTGCTTATCATGACAAAGAGGGTCGTTTTCCCTGCAGATTTTGTGGGAAAGCCTTCCATTTCAAAGCCAATCAACTCCGACATGAGAGGGTGCACACAGGAGAAAAACCTTACAGTTGTAAAGTCTGCAAGAAAAGCTTTGCAGAAGCTTCAAGCTGTAAAAAGCACGAATCAATACATTTTCGACCTAATCCATTGCAGGGCCTGGGAAAATGACCCTATTAGGAAAGTGTGGGGGAGGGGGGAAACAGAGGAAACAGAGGTGAAATGATGGGTGATGGATACAGTATAATCAGAAAAAGTTGGAAACCTTAGAGCAATAATGCAGTCTCTCTCCAGAATGCCCTTTTGGGCCTTCTGCCAACTAAGAAGCAAGTAGTACCAAGGGACATAAAGTTAGAGTGAAGTGACCTTGGCCATAAATAGCATTGGTCACTTCAAGCCCTTTAACTACTGACTTAAACTGCTGTTGCAATAAGATCATGGTAGAAGTACAGTATAATCAATATGCCTACATGGAACTGGTTTGCAGTATTGAAAAAGTGATAATTTCTGTACAAACTATGTCAGGAGCAGCATGGTAAATAGTTAAGTTGGGTAACTCCAACATTTTTGAGTTTATTACCTGTGCAGTCTTGTCAGTTGTGACTGAGTTATTCTGAGTTGTGACTCCTTCTATGCATATGGGAGTGGGAAGGGAAAGAGCACATGCCACGTACTGTACAACAGCTGTAAAGTTTTAAACTGTCCATCAATAATAGCCGTCCAGTAGACCTAAAGCTACTCTACAGGCAGTGGAAGGCAGGAAATGCAGAACTAATTTCTGAGATTCTTAGTAGTCAACCAAAGAGGTAACTTTAAGTCGGTTACGAAAAAGGCCAAAAGCCAATTGTCTCTACAACATTTCATTAAAACCTGTGACAGAACACAAACATAACCTCAAAATATGATTTTTGTGCATAACTTAGTGAATATTCTCTGGTTGTTGCATCACCTGGCCAGGAAAGGTGACTTTTGTGGTAGAGGTGGGTAAATGGGACAATCTTATTACATAACAGTGTAGTGTTGTATTGTGGTGAAGTCACTGGCATGGGTCACTATACAGTGTGCATTATAGCATTATTGAAAGGTATTCATGAGTATTCTTGTGTTGATCTCAACTAGTATGTACTACAGCTACTGACATAGTACAATTCTTTTTGTGTACATATAAATGCAGACATTAAAATGTTTCTTTTTAAAAGAGAACCTTTTGTGAAATAAAGTTGGTTACAGGATGTGAAGTTGTCTTCTTGTTTCTCTCTGTGAACAGTTTATTATTAGCTCACTGTACATCATTAACACAGCTGGCCATATTTATA